>VZTJ01000383.1:623825-641325 GCA_013397795.1 Orthonyx spaldingii
ATGCAAGTTGCTAAGCCTACAAAGTAGTAGTTCACATGACTATGACTACCTCTGTAAATAATAATAATAAACATCCAAAAACTTAAAGATGCAAAAGGGTTTTTTAGGCAAATTCTTTTCAAAATTACTAGGTTTTACAAGACTCTAGAAATAGGACTTTAAGTACAGTTGTTCACTTTTTCCTGCTCTCTGTACACAACATTATTTTCTCCTGTTCTCTTCATGCATTATTTTCTGTTATTTGTTATTTGGCCAAGCTATTTATTCTAGAGTTAGTACTCCCAAAGGACTTAGGCCTGATTTATATTTCTTTTTTGAAATTATGCATCTGTATTTTTCTACCCCTAAATTGAACTGCACAACTGAAATTATCTGTTGTGTATCTTTGGTTACAAAGGGCTTTAAAATCAGCTGATTAATTCTCAAAGGTCTGTAGACACCTAACTTACACTAGTCTTTTGAATGTTTTTATTGTTTTTGTCAAATTTCCTTCTATTTAATCATATATTTGGGGATTTGTGAATCACAGAGCAGTAAATATTGGCACACTTTTATCACAAGATCTCTCAGGTACAACTGCATAATATAAAAACTGTAGATAGACATGAGATTTCTTCCTTTCCCTCTGCACGTCACATTACCAACTCTTATTTCATGTGCTATTACAGACTGAAGGTCTCCATAAGATCCTGTTCAATACAGGAAATAAATTACTCGACTTTCTTTTTGCTTACCTCCTGCAGTTGCTTTCTGCAGAAGGGGAGATTCAGTAGTGGGAGTCTTGGAAACTAGAATTTCATGGTTTTTTCTTGCTTTTTTCTTTTCTTCATTTCTTTTTTTTCTTTGGTGGTGTGGGAAAATCAAAATCCATGGGCAAGTTTCTGACTATTTCACATGTGCAACAAATCCCCTTAAAGGCTGTCTCCATTTCTGGAAAATAAAACAAGTAAGAGCATAATAAAAAAAAATGTGTTCAGTTGGACTACGTTAAGCAAGGCACCTCAGCCTCTCAATTTGGGTGACAGCGTGTCTCTTTAAGCTACTTAAGCAGGTTATCCAAAGCAGCAGGTCAGGGCTGCCACTAACTGGATATGTCTGTGTGTGTGTTTATCAGTGGCTAGTGAGTACAGGATGAGTTCATCCAGAAGACAGGAAACTTCTTGGAGAGTGGATTATGGTCTGAACATAGAGCAGGTTACTATGGAGAATGGTAACTGGGCATTAAACTGTTTGGCTGTAATCTCTAAGTGTTCTTCCTTAAAACTGTTTCATGCTCTCTACCTTACTTTTTCTGTTCTAGTGGCTTACAACTTATCACCAGTGTTGAGCAAAAATTAGTAATTTTTCCTTAATGATGATCTGTGTTTTCCGATTGAAATGAGGATAAATTCCAGGTTTTCATTAAGCAAAGAATATTTTAAATTGTGAATTTGAAACATCTTCATTATTCTAGAGTGTATCACATTCTTGTGTTGTTGGGTTTTTTTTCTCTATTTGTGCATATGGTAGAGCTTCATGGCTGCTTGGAAGACTATATATTCTGTGGCTTGTATATGATAGATTGTGTAGTTTCTCCCCATGTTTTGAGGGGAATTGCAAAAGTCCTCATCCTTTGTGTAGTTTACATTTCTGTACTTAATGACTCATAATTTGCAGCATGTTCACAGGCACATTGAAGTTTCTATTACATTCTTGGTTTTCAAAATTAAATTAACTAATATTCTAAGATATATTTGATAGTAACTGTTTCTCTGTGATATTGTTTTTATTTAAAATTTTTAAATAATTATGCTTACAAAAAGATCTAATATGGCTAAGCTGAAATTAAGAAATATGAAAGTCCTATTGCAATGCTTTGAAACTTAAAATCTGACACAGACATTTCATATCATATGAAACTGTGCCCTAACTTTCACTGTTCAGCAGTCGTGAACCATCCTTTCATCTGTCAAGCTTAATTTACAGAAAATGACCAATTTATTTGTTCTGAAGTATAAAGAAATGGTAAAGTATTTCTTTCATGCACTGTAAGCAAAATATTTGTTTCTAAACAGCAGGCTTTATTCCTGTCTCTGATGAAGCAAGAAAAACGCACCTTTTCACCTTTCAGATTGGCTCCTTCATATTATTCATGCTAGTCTTTTCTCACTAATTTTATGATTATAATGAGGCAATGGCGTGCTAGTTAGCACAGAATGACCTTTTAATTGAAAAGCTGTAAATTCAGTCTCAGTGGCCAACACTGGCAGAAATTTAAATAAATAAGGCTGCGAAGCCCTTACAATAGGCTGGCCTCTTGACCAGGGTGCTACCAAAGTCCTGGTCACCTGTCATCTGGTGATGCTTTGTAACTCCTTGGTGTTAACTGTCTGTCTTGTTACAAGTTGGGTTAGCATGAGAAGAACAAAGAGCATGGAGTCCTTTATTGGTTAAACAGAGGATTTTGCATTTGAATATCCTCAATATCTGATCTAATACTATACTTTATAAAGCAGCCTTTTAGTCACGTAAGGCTTATTGTTTAATTTCCAAATCATGATAAAAATCTGGACAGACTGATGCATGAGTAATTCCTGTTCCTTTATACAGTTTCTCTTGATCATAGTTTTAATGTTTGTGCATTTATTATTTGAAAGAACTAATAACATCGGTTTAATGAGATCTTCTTTCTGACAAGCACTTAAGATTGGTGCCCAGATACTACAACAATAAGGTCTTTTTAAGTGGTAGGTAAGATTCATGAATTTTTGTGAGCAACTCTGAGAAACTGTGCCACATTCAGTGTGTGTTAGAGATACCCAGTTTATGAAATGGTCGTAACACATTATCCTACCTACACATAAATTAATACTTCTCAGGATCTTGATGTCGGTGCTTGGCACTGTCTCACTAAAGTTCATAGCTAACACTAGCTAATGCTGTATTAGTGATAACTAATAAGAATTGATAGTCTTGTATAACATAAAGCAGCTTTATGCTGTCAGTGTCATGCATCTTTATCAGGAATACATCATACAGACAATGGAAATTTTCCATATCCTTTAAAGTTTTGCATTCTGTGTATTTGGTTGTTAGACAAATAGAGCAAGCTTTGCTGACTTCATTTTCATTCTTGGCAGCATGTTTTTATCATAAGGCAGATAGTCATTAATTTACAGAATCAACGCTGGGAACAGCTTTTGTGATCTCATATTAAATTTTCGCCTGAATCCGCCCCTTGGCAAAAATTACTCACATCGTTAAAAAATATTTAATTAGGCTGTAGTTTATACCCAGCTCACTGGGGAAATGTTGGAATTAATATGATTTGCATGAATTCTGTTTCTCTTTTTCTGTTAGAGATTAGTTTTGAATTCAGTTCAGAGGGTCGCTGACACTGCCAAGGACTCACAATTGTGAAGGTCAAACAGGTAGCAAATACTTCCCCTGGGTAGCTTCCCTGAAAAGACAGCTCAAAATTGCTTTTAATTATGGGTTACCTGAAAGGCCACTTGCAGTTTTTATTTTTCCACACTCTCTCAAATATTATATGGCTGGAACGTCTAGGTAGACCACATCAGTTCAAATCTAAAACAACATGTCATGTTTTCACTTCTTTATCTTTTCTTAAAAATGTATGCCATATAAATGCCCAACAGAGTGCACATAAACAGGCATACATATGTGTACATCTGTGTTTAAAACATTGCTTTTGGTTTCTTTTCCTCTACTGCAGTAGCAGGAACCCAAAAAACCCCTTCCTTTTTCCTAAGGTTTGTAGGGGGGAAAAAAAGGAATATTTTGAAAGAAAAAATATTTTCCTTCATAGGATCCACTGTCTTAATTATTCTTCACAAGATAAGGTACAATGTTTAGTTATGCATTCTCTTGTTTATGATTTCAAGGGTTAGGAAAAACCCTGGGGGTCCATGATCCTGTGCTTTTTAAAAAGAGATTTTAATGGAAACTTTAATTAATAATCTAATCAATCAATTAATCTCTGTTACATAAGTGCTGAAATCTAATTCTCGTTCACAGCTCTATCTGTGCAGGGAGAAATGACTGCCCACTTATCAGGATGATGGGGAACCATTACAGACACAAAGAAACAGTGAAGCTGTAATAGTTTTGTGAAGCTGACACAGATAACATGCTAAGAATGTACTCTTGGATTTGGGACAGATCAGAATATGTCAGTATGGTGAGCTGTTATGCAGTTCATTTCAGAACTTCATTTTTTTCTTTAGAGTATAAGAATGTAAAACCAGTCCCTATATAGTTAGGAGTTAATCTGTTTGCTTTGTGGAAACCCTGGCAATTATGACGTATTAGTAGTCAAAAAACCCTGTTAAATAGTGAGCATCAGGTAGTGCTGACTTTTACCTTGAGTTCAGAAAATATAAACCATCTGCTTTATGAAATATGTGCAGACCACACCATGCTGTTGGCTAGCTAAATGTTGATAAATAAATATTTATATATCAAGTGATTTATATAGGGCTTCTATCAGTACTGCAAAGGTGACAGTCAGTTTGACCCTTATTCCTACTGCTGTGAGTCAATCCAAACACTCTGGAGCCTGGAACCCTGCCAGGGGTGCCTGCAGTTCTGATGGCAATTTAATTGATAACAATGCAGATGATTCTTTCATTCTCAAACTCATCTCCAAAGCAGACTCTGTGTATATGTGTCTGTATGCTTCCAAAAGCTTTAAAAAATCCATTGAGAGTCTTATGTGCAGGAAAGAGAATTAAATCATACATAGGAGTGCACAGGTGTTGTACAATTTCTGTCACCAAGCTTCTGCTTTCTTTTGAAAAGTCAGTTCAATGTGTAAAAATACTTGCAGGAGAATTTAATGAAAAGCATTTTGCAGAGAAGTATAAAAATGTAAACCAACTTTGAAAGAGGAGATAGAAAATTTGTATGTCCTTAGCAATGTATTTAATCTTTTGGGCTATATACCATGCACTGCAGTCAATGCAATCTGTACAGCTAAACTCTTATAAAGTCTGAAATGTAAGAATTTTATTGCATTTTGAATAGAGATGTAGATATAAGAAAATATGGTTTATGGCAATTTTCGGACTGCAAAACTCTAATTAGATATTTACATCGAGACCTCATTTAGTTCCCTTTAGTTCTTTCCTACAGTAATAGAAAAGGCAAGAAACAAAATGTCATACTGAACTATCGTTGAACCTAATTCCCTTTCTCTTACATTCAGTGATCTACTATTTCTTTAAAGCAGTATATTTTTCCTTTTATTTTTGGCATATTCATTTTCCATCCTTTCCCAAGATGCAAATCCTGATAGCTTGAAATTACACTCTTTTTGGCAAGGACAGGCCACAGCTTTATTTGCAGCACAAATTGGTCCAAATACACTAGTATTAATTGTGCACACTATATACAAAAATAATAGCTTACATTGCCAGCAGGCAGACTTTCCAGTCAGTGATTATAATACTCTTTTCCAACTGAAACATTTTTGAATATTCTTTCCTGTCAGTGAAAAACTGACCATTCCAATCTACAAAAGTGACAATGCTGTAAAGAAGGCAACCCAGAAATTCTCACCCAAAATTGTAGCAACTGAAAAAATTAGTTATATTACTTTGACTGCATCCTTATGCTATCCTTCTGCTCTTTTACCTTTTTCCCCTTCTGTTCCTTACATAAGCACCATTATCCCTTGCCTTATCCAGGGACCATCAGTCCATAAATACAACGGTCTGGCTGCATCTGATATAAAACACATATATTATACCCCCATGTATGATTTAAAACAACTTACAATAAAATGCCATCATCATGCCAAATAGAGCCTTAGGAAGTGCCAGTCAAGCATACAAGGTGCCGTGTTGTGGTACACTATCTGGATTCTAGCAGCAAAGCAGCACCATACAGTTTTCCAAGCAGATATTAAAAGCATGGCTACAGAACATCTGAGGTTTAAGACACTGTCATACCTAAACACGACAAACCATTTGTAATGTCATTGTGTTCTTGTTTCTGCAGTTTGGATAAGAGACAGTTCCATGGGTAGCAGAGACTACTATTAATATGTTCAACTAGAGCAGTAGTTACACCTCAGGAAAAAGGTCTTGGAGTCACTATGGAAAGTTCTCTGAAATTGTCAACTGAATGTGCAAAAGCAGCCCAAATGTTGAGCATTGTGAGAAAGGATAATGAGGATATCGTGAACATAAAGTTCAATCAAGGCCTGACAATATTTCTTGGCCAAGGCAACTATAAAAAGAAGTGTTGGAGAATTTCATAATTATTGGTATGTGAGGTACCTGGAGCCTTTCCCTTCTATGTGATTGTTATGTGACTGCATGGTGATGGCTAGTAAGAGATGCCAGTTCTTGGACATTCTCAGATCATAGCCTTAGCCAGAAACATAACATCTGAATCCTGCCAATCTCAAAAGCCTCTCATGCTCTTTTTTCCTTCTTTCCTTTGTTTTATATTCCTGTATGATACCCATGGAATCAACTGCATATTCAGAATGGGAGCAGTACAAGATAGACTCTGGACCCTGACAGAGCCTGTGTACTGGCAGAACAGCAGAACTGTTAAAGAAATAACAAAAAGACCCTCAGTGTGATTTGTTGTGTAAGACAGATGCTGGCATGCATTAGCTGGGGGAGATGAATAAAAATTAAAACAAGAGAATCATTTAATATAAAAAAAAAATACAAAAAAAAAAAAATGAACAAGAGAAAGGGAAAAGCCTAAAAATATATGCTTACTTGTTAAAAATACTTGAAAGTAGGGACCCTGTTTTATGGATTTTATTCTACAGTGGAATCCCAACAGTGACTTGGTCACAGATGTTTTAAACATACAAACAACTTTAATTGGATGTATTTATAGGAAAAACTGTTTTTAAAACTAAGGTTAGTTGTCATATACCTCACAAGATAAAGATTGCTCAGAGTCTAATATAGCTTTCCTGTTTAACTGATTTTTAGTTAATAGGTATTGTGAGTGATGCTGGAGGGAGAACTGAACTTCATGTGTTGGCCTCCTTATCTTGTTGCCTCCTTACCACTGTTACTCCACTCCTTCGATGTGTCATCCAAAAGGCAGGGAACTCTTCTCTTCTTAATAGTAAGATTCATTACTAAATTAATTAAATGACAGAGAAATCGTATAAGTAAATGTTCATAGTCACTTAAACCCACTAAAACGAATGCAGTGTCTAGCTGTAAGTTCAGCTAAAAAGCATACTTAGTCACTTGCAGCACATATAGGCACTCGGGAAGCAGTAAAGTCTAAGCAGAACATTCAAAAAGACAGTGGTATAAGGATCCTCAATTGACACATATAGCTTTATGCAATTATTAGCCATGGAAAGAATTCCAAAGTGTGAAGAACTGGAATTATTTTCCTGAGGTAGGAAGGATCTATATTTTCACTAAATATCTGAGTTACACGGCCAAGGTGTAGTCAGTTTCCAGACACCTATATCTTTTGCTATTCTTCCTTTATTGGACTTACTCTCTGCATTATATTTGTCATTCTCCCTCAGAAGCTCCACTTCCTTCCTTGGTTTTTGCACTTCTCAGTGTCGTATCTCTTTCTCCCTCTCCATCTCCTCTATTATTTTAGTTTCCCTCTGCTCTGTTGATGTTTCTCTGACTTCAGCCCCATTTTTACCATTTACTTCTCATCTCTGCCGAAAGTTTCCATAGGCCTCTATAATTTTGAATCTCAGATTTTTTTTCTCCTGCTTCTGTGAGTATTGTCATTCTTACTGACCCTTGTAGTTGTATTTCAAACACCTCCTTCATTTCTTGCCCATATCTCAGTCTAAGCAGAAGTGAACTTTTGGCCTACTGGTTCCTAACATGTATTAGGTATTGTAACATTTAAGATACAAAAAATGTCACCAAGCTCTAAAGATATCTTTTGTCTTCAGAACTCATGACTCTTTGCAGTCCGTATGCATCTCTCAGGCTGCAGAATCTTCTCCTTCCTGTCTGCTCTCCAGTAGTGCCAAATACTGCAAAAGTACATCTGTAAATACATTTTAACCATTCTTCTTCCTCTCACACAACTTAAAATTCACTGTTATCCCATTATCCAGATTCACTATCCTATTTTCCTCTCTATAACACCCTCTATCCAAAACCACCCAAAATTTGTCGATTCACCTGTATCCTTTTCTTAACCATTTGGTTATCTGCATTGCTGTAATCTTCCCCTCTTGATCCAACCTCAGCCTCACTTTTTGCCTCAGTCTGAATAAACTGTGACTGTTGTGCTTTTTTCTTACAAGCCTGTAAGGATCCCAACATTTTGGTTTTTCTGACAACTCTGCTTCAATTCTCTGAGATTGTAATCTCTCAAATTGCCTCAATTTCCTTTACTGATTTTGGCTTTCTGGTGCTTCTCATGCTGCCTCCAGTTCTTGGCAGAAGCCTGTACATCTCATTTGTTAACTCTAGCATACCCTTTTCTTTTTTTTCAGACTGTTTCTCTCCTACATTAAAATACAAATGTTACCCATACTCTTCTACTCGAAAAGTTTTTTTTTTCTTGAATACTGGGAATTTGTTTTTCTCACCTAGCTTCAGTTAGAATTTCAATACTAAGACTCCTTTTTACTGTATCATTTATTGTATGTGCAGCATTACATAAATTATTAATAAATCAATCTAAAATTTTAAGAGGAAATATTTGGAGAAAAATCAGGCATGAAAAGAACATAGTAGTGTACTTCATCTAAATACATCACCCTGCAATTCTATATAGAATTTCCTTTTCTTGTTAAAGAAAACCTACATGGGTGTGTGCTGGATTTGTAAACACAGACCATGTTAGAGAGAGTTGAGATGGGAAGTTTAGAAGTCTGTGACGGGACAGTAATCTTCTATTGCTTTCTTTTAAGTCAAAGAAATAGATTTCTGTGAATGTGACTGTTTAACAAACAAGGAAATGCTGAATGAAGCCAGAATATAAATACTTTTAAATTGATATGTTTATTTCAGTAAAATTTGACACAATCTCTCATTTGGAGGGCAGTGCAAGCAATATCTACTTGAACAAATTTTATGCAGCATGAAGATGTGTGGTGGGTTAATTCTAAAGAACATGCATCTCTAAAGGTCTTCACAATATTTCATGCATTTGTTCTTTTTCCTCTTAACATGCCAGAAATGGAAATTCATCTGTGAATGGTGGTTTTTATTTGTGTTTTCACAGAAGCGCATTTGCATGCCCTAGAAAAGAATCAATATTATGAATGAGAACTCTTCCCAAAAGTCTTTAATTATATGTCTGTGTATCAATATGTAATACTTTATGTTTCCCCAGATTTTTTCTTATTTTAGCTGACACAGGCAGACTTTGAAGGGAGTAAAATCAGCAATGTAACAATGAAATGCATACAAACTTGTTAAATGTGATGGCAAAATAAAAAGCTTCAGTCAGTGTGATCAGTTAAAAAAAAAAAAAAAAAAGATAGCCAGCAAACTGTCTATCATGTGATGAAATTTGACAGTAGGGATTATGGCTTTGATGGACCAGAACAGCTAATAGAAGAAGCTGACATTTTTGAAACCCTGCTAATTAAGGGTTCCTTCCTTAATATTAAAATAAAGTCTTTGTCTGGGTTTTATGGTTGGAGAATCAGGTGTTTTCATTAATATATGCCAGTCAGTCTTAATAAGCTTGGAGGGCAGAGGAAGTTATTATTGAGTGACCTTCTACAAAATAAGCATGTTGCTAAGGGCTCTAACCCTGCCCTGTTCAGACTGATGAATCTCATTTCCAATGCAAAAGCTTCACAAGAAATCCAAGTATTCTCTGTGCAATCACAGAAAATAATCCTTGTGTCTCTTGTAATGTCCAGAATTGCCACTTACTATACTACTACTGTACAATGAATATTACAATACATATTATTTTTCTAGCACAATTGTCTACATTTCTGAATTGCCAAGAATAGAAAAACTTATTGTCCAGACACTTGTATTGAAAAGTCAGCTCATTTTAATACTTCTCAAATAGTCATCTACCCTGTTCATGAATTATAATGCACAGAATACATCTGACAATACTAGCTTTGAAAAAAAGATATGTCTGTATTATTACATATTCATTTTCAAATAGATTTTGAACAGATTTTAAACCATTCATTGAAATTCATTGAAATGATAAATTCACAGTTGGATTTTGATTGACTCTTAATCTAATTTTACATTTGATACGTTTTCATGGTTTTTTTAGTAGTAATTTTGATGTAGATTTTTCAAGCTAAGTGAAAGGGTGTGGTAAGTTACTAGGAGTCACCATGTATTTGCTGATAGAAATGAGAAAGTGAGATATGGAATCAGATCAATTAAACAAAGCATTGTAACTATCAGGGATGCGCCTCACATCAACTCTGTGTGGACTGGGCCATTTCTAACACTCTGAGACTTTCTGCAGGTGTTTACTAATGCTTTGTTGCTTTTAGCTTTCCTTGCCTTTCTCTCACTAGGTCAAGTCAGTTCTCGGAATGGTCTGTGAGACACTGCACACATAATAGAGTGGATAATGGACGAAATTTGAAGCAACACATCCAGTTTGCTGACACTATGCTAATAAAATAACATGGCTGCCAAGTAGAAATGTCAGAGTTAGGAGAATATACACGCTCCCAGGTCATTGTGTGAATCTCTAAAAGTTGAGTGTTTAATAGGAAGCAATCAACTGCATCATATTTGCAGATCTCCATTCTTTAACTGATGGCACAAAAGATGGATCTACTGGGTTTTTATCCAACCAAACCAAGCTAGCACAATCTGTAAAGTACTTGATAAAATTTATTCTGAAAGTATGGAGTTCCAGGTTTGTCTCTTTATTTACCTTGATGATCAGGCTAATTCCTAAATTGGCTTCAGAACTCAAATGCTTCAACAGAAGTGGATATACATACTCTTGGATAATTCTTTCTCTGTACTGTTACATACATAAATACTTTGTAAACCAGTGAGACAGTTCAAACCAGAATGCTAGAACGGACAAAACTGACAGTTCAAACCAGAATGCTAGAAGGGACAAAACTAAGGCCCATGTATTTAGTTTCTATTTAGGTATTTTCTTCCCGGGGCATTCTAATACATCATTACATGAAAATAATATTAATAAAATAAAATAATAAAATAATTAATGATCTCCAAAATCTATCCCATTATGAAGACCTAGCATCTACTGTGATGTTTGAGTTATTTCTGAATGCCTAATAGATGTTGTATTTGAATACAATTAGTGCAGTTAGTTTACAGAGTGCTTTGAATATGAAAGGCTCTCCGTATTCAGTTCCATTAAAGTCAAAGCCATCTATGCACTTTGGACTATCTGTTTCTCTACTTGACTTATGTATTTTAAGTTTGGGATTTTGGGTTCCTTTACCCCTTGAGCATTTTTTCCCCAAACAAAAGTAACTTTATTTAGTTCCATATTTAACCTTGATCCTATTCAATTTGGAAAAGTAGTAAGTGCAACATTTTTCTTCGAATGTGTAAAACTGATCAACTTAAAATCCCCACAGGTTTGTGGGTGGGGCTATTTGTTTATTTTGTGGTGGGTTTTTGGTTTGGTTTGGGTTTTTGAGGGAAATTTGTGGCTGTGGCTGGTGGAGGTCAGGGAGGTAGCTGAAGTGGGATCAGTGATTTCCACTCTGTCTCTAGGGGACACATATGAACAATAGAGGGAACACAGCCCGTATAGTACTTATTAGCGTCTCACTGGCAGCGGCAAACCACAGAAACAAAACATTAGCTCTACCCTAGTAATGCCTTTTTCAGGTATAGTGTTGGGGTATGTAATATACTGCTACTCTGTAGCCATTTCTGTTCTTGTAGTATTTGAAGAAATGCAAAAAAAACGACTTTCTTGCTGCATACAGTAGTTTAGAACTCCAACGCTTACTGCAGAAAAGTCTGATTGAAAGCTGTTGATTTCTGATAATAAAACTTTTGTAGACATCAATATGTGTAAGAACTAACCCTCAGAGAGAAATATTCTGTTCTCATCCTTGTTGGCATTGTGTTGCTAAATAGTATGACGAGAGGTTTCTTACAGTCTCAGCAGTATTTTATGCGGTACCTGCTGTGACTCACCTAAGAGCCAATATTAGTGTGCTCATTCTCCAAAAAAGTAAAACAGAAATGGTACCTTTATGCAGAAATCGATATTCATAAATAAAACAGCCTAAGTCACTGTACTCAAATACTGTAAATGCTATATTTTTTACTGTAAATGTAATTGAAACAAGGTCATTCATTTTGCTGCTGGAAAACAAATGGAGTGCTAAGCTAGATTTACGCCTTCTTCAAGAATAATGGATTTTTTGTGCAGAAGGAAGGAAATTTATTCCACAGCAGAAGCTAACAGGTGATTTCTGCTACCAAATATTGTGACTGTACCTGAGAACAAGAGATATGATGAGGAAAGGATGCTCCAGGATGTTTGCAAAAGGCTCACTGACTGCTGACAATGGGCTAATACTGTAGTAAGCCTGGTATCAAGTTTGAAATCTGCTATAATATTAATGTGCCTTGACAAAGTGAAGTGCCAAATCGAGGGTCAATAAATCTTAATATCGAGTCTCATGATTTAATGTTAATGTTGTGATTAGAAAGAGTGGCATACGAGTTGTCAGGCTCATCCTTAATGTGGGAGGATACAGGCTACCCAGAGAACACCCCAATATGCTGCATCATCCATCTCCATTCCATTACAGATGTACAAGCACTCACAGAATGGAATGTTTCAGAACAAGGACAAATGTAAACCAATTGAAAGGTTTAAAAAGACACAACCCAACATATTTACACAATATGCAGTGTTTAGGATCTAGATCTATGGCTAATGGCTAATTTAGCATAAAGCAATAGCACAAAAGCAGCTGTAAAGACACCAAAACTATCAGCATGTCCCACTCCACCAACACATTTGTGAATCCTGAAATAACCGGACTGTGGAAAGTATTGCTCTAAGGATCAGTAAGACTAACTACTTTTAAGATGAAGGCATTTATTTGGAGACAGTATCTGCATCATGTATAACTCTTGCCTGTCTCTGCAGCTTCATGCTTTGCTTTTCTGTGTGCTCCTATTTTCCTGTCTTCTTCACAGTTTATGAAACTGAAGCTAAATATCTTGGCAGCTATGTTTTGCTCTCACCTTTCAGCTCTTACATCGGAATTTAGTAATGTAAGGCTTTTGTATCCTTCAAACTTGGAATGACGTCCAGTTCTGAGTAGCAATAAAAACAGATGGAATTTTCCAGAGGGACACAAAAAGAGACTAAAGGAAAGAGAGATAATTCAAGATGGAAGTAGAGAAGACCTATGAATGCTTTGAGAAAGAGATGGGCTGGCTCAGAATGCGAAAAGAATAACCATTTAAACAAAACAGAGGTTCTGGGGATATTTTCCAGCGTTTAAGGAAAAGTGAATGAGAAATCTCTTCTCTTTCCCAAAGAAACAGTAGAATCTTTTCTTCTGTTACTCAATTTTGTAAAATACAAATATGTTTTTAAAATAGTTTGAGAATGTTGTGAAATTTGATCTTTTAGCTAGTACCCCAATTTCCTACTATGTACCTGATCCAACCCATTCTGATACACTCTTAAAGGCAGAAGCCATAGGAGTATCTAACTTAAAGGCTTCCTCCCACAACACCATGGTCTTGCTCAGGATTTAGACAGCAAGTTTCTTGGAATTTTGGAAGGGCTCCCTTTCCAGCCTGGCACAGGGTCACAGAGGCTTGTATAAAGACCTTTAATTCCTTCATTCTTAGGTTATATAGCCTTACAAAGAACTTCCATGGGCACTCTCTGTGCAAGATGAAGAGAAAATAAAACCAAATGTATGAGAGAAAATGGGAGCTGAATTGAGCAAAAGCAGGTGTCCAGAGATATCTGTTTAATACCCAGTGCTAGTGGTAGCTGCCTTGCATATACTTGCTCCTGACAGAGTAGGTGCCACTTGATATCAGCTGCAGAAGGCTACAAGCCCCTACCCTGTCCCAACAGGAAAACTCCCTAGCTGATAGCTGCCTAACATAAAGGTATTAAGGATTTTATAACAATGGCAAAATTTTCCAAAGAACTGTCTCAGGCTGAGCATCAAAGGCTGCTTTTGAAAAGTTGACCCTGGCCTTTGGGGAGACACTGCGAAGACTTTTCTTGTATCCTGAAAGGGTAATTTGAATCTCATTCTGTAGTCCCACACTGGACTAAATTGAAAGTGCCTCCACTGATGTCAACAGTTTAATGAAAATTGCTGTAATTTCATGGATTTTTTTTTTTTTTGGTAACCTATCCTGAATGAGTTACATACTGCCATGTGTATACACGTGTGTACAGTAATTGAAAGTCTTTTTTATTCTATCAGATTCAGTACTGAGGATACGTTTTTCTTTCTCCTCTTCCTAGTGGCATATACAGAACTTTGTTCAGAAGATTTTTCAGTTTCTGTGTCTGTCCTTGAGACACATGAATTAAAATTGAAAGTAAGCTGGATTGGAAAAGAACATAACATTTCTGCCCAAACAGTTCAATGTTCAGAAGTCCTGTGATGTGTAAAAGTTATGAAGAGGAAGGTATCATACTCATTAGTCCAGAAGAAAACCAGTTCTACTGTTGATACCACATTACATTGTATTTCACTTTCTTCTTGGTGTATTATTTTATAAATTGTATACAGTGTGGTGATTTTCATATTGTATTTCATATTTCATCTCTAATCTTTCTTGTTGGGTTACATGGAGCTTAGTATCTAGAGAAACATGAAATAATGAGAAAATTAATAATTTAAATCCTTATTTAACCATCTGCAATTTGGTGTGTTAATCCTAATATGGAAAATTCATTATGGCATAGATATTTTTCTGCTTTTTCTATTACTGACCTGTTTGTGACCATATTTCACCTTAAAAAATATTTAATTACTCCTTAATCATTAAGAAGTTTGCAGTGCACTGTCCATTTCCACAACCTGAGAGTACTGTTTAATCCACTTGATCAAATGATGCACTGTAGCACTAATTTTGTTGTTCCAATAATACCACAGTTAGACAGTATTACTCAGTAAGGAAGCAAAGGCTAGTGATATATCTGCTGGAAAAGGCAAATTCTTCCTTGTTTCCCACATCCTCGAGAAAGATGTGATGATTCTGATTTAGAAAAGTCACTTGAACTTCGAAATAGTTTTGCTACTAACCAAACTGTGAAGTTGCAAAATATGAAGTGCCAATATCGTAGATATTTTTATAACTTCTGGGATTTTATGGTATAACAGTGACTTATTTAAAATACTTAGTCCTCTGAGATTTTTGAAAATTACTTTTAAAAAAATTGCTGTAAAAGGAAAGAAGAAAAAGTTTGCTAACCCATTTTGCTGCTAAAGAATCTTCAGTTTCCTGTTGCTGTAAGCAGATACAGAGGTTCACACTCTATAGTCACTTCATTAGTAACAATCTGCAGCAATTCTTTTGAAGTCAGTACGGTTAACTAGCTGTGAAACCAGTGTTACTGAAATAAAATCCAGACGTACAATTGCCATACTTTCCACCATGTACCACACTCATTTCTTATGCTTCTTTCAGATTCTCACTATTGTTCATAGTAAAATAATAGTGTCAGATACTGCAGAGTGGTAACCACTGGTAAATTTATGTTCTTTATAGTGCTGACCACTGTGACTGAAGTGTAGCAAATGCAGTCAGCATGCATGACTCGTCTGGCTCAGAGGCACGTGTGGCATGAGTATACCTAGAGACCTTCTGGCAGCTAGCACAATACCCATTCCTCTAGAGCATACTGCATGCATCCTATCCATATTCAGTTCAGTTAGAAAAGAACAGTTTTTTCTACCAATCAGAGCAGTGTATGAAAATAATTCCGTCTCTCCGTGCTGCGTGCATCATGATTATGGATGTGCTGAAGCACCAATAATCAATCTCAGTTAACTGGAGAACGTTGTCACTTGCTGCTCTTAGTCATGCAAAGTGTTGTACAAAGAAGCAGAAGCAATACAGCTTGATTTTCATGGATGTATTATGGTACATGAGGAACTGAGAGGTTGTACATTATGACAGGAGCACAAGCTGCTCAGCATAGTTCATTTTGCTGTGTTTTTAAAAATTATTATGGAAGTAAAGTATAAACTGTGTGGCTACACTGCCAACTAGAGTACCTTGGGCTTTTCTCCCACTTTCTTCCACTGATCCAAGCAACTTGCAGAGGTGGCATTATCAGACACTTTTTTTACTCCCAAAGAACTACTTTCTTTTTGTGGAGAATAGCTGAAAATGATCCAATGCATATCCTATAAAATTTACTTCTCTGTTAGTGGTAAGTGGCAGCTGGCAACAGAACAGTTCAAAGGTGCATGAGATCATCCATATTGAACAAAACAACCAAACATTCATTTGCATCCCATTTACCTTGAGGAAAGTTCAGCACAGGTTTAACATCAGGCACGCGCTTAGTGTTGTGCTGGGCTGTAAGGCCCTGAAAGGGCTGCTCTCCCAGCACCAAATGAAAGCCTAAAACTCAACATGTACTACTGAATTAGTTTCCAGTGAGAAAAAGAAATTAATTTGAAGGGTGAAAATCCTAAGTGCACCATGTGACAAAGATTTTGTTACATTCAGAGCTGTAAATCTGAAGAAGAGCAAATTGACTAATGAGAAGACCCAACCTGTGCAATTATATAGAACCTTCTGAAGTCTAGCATTTCCTTTTAGAGTCTGTATTTTTCAGGCTACAGGCCAAAATGAAGCAAGCGATTAAACTGCTGATTCTGGGTAGTAGGTTGTTCATGGTTTATCTCTTTGTTATCTGAGGTTGAAATTATTTTCTTAGAGATTTCTGTTGTTATTGCCCCACTAGTCCATGGTATAACTAGGTCATAGTATCATTTGAATGTTCTTGATTTTAGCTAAAGATTGGAAGAATAAATTAGATCATAGCTCTTCTTATAACCTTGTGCAGAGAAGGGAAATATAATTACTTTATTTTTGATCTTTCGTGTTCACAGCACTGGTGTAGTTAATGTGTCCATAACTTGACAACACACAGATTTATTTGCAATATCTTGTAACAATAATGAATTGATGAATAATTATAATGTTATTCAGAAAAAAAAAATCCTCTTATTTTTAGTTTATTTTAAATACCTGATAGAATGTATATAAAATTCCAAGTGGCACATCTAGAATTCTGTTTGCACGGGCTCAGTAACAGTGGTCATGAACCCTGCCATTGCTTCTTATGATGTGTTTGTAATAGATAGTATGCTGGAATTTCCCATACTTTCCTTCACCATTAACTTCTCAGATCAGAGTCTCTTGCTTGTTTCCTGAAGACAAGGAAAGATAGCCAAAACCTGTGTCTGATAAATGTCCTGCCCTATAAAGCCCGTAATCTTCTGTGTTTCTTCTATTAGAGCAGTTTATGCCTGTGCACGTGCTTTCTCATTTCACTTCTGTCCAGGCTGTTCTTGAACCACAGC
>VZTJ01000383.1:646325-799710 GCA_013397795.1 Orthonyx spaldingii
AACTAGATTTTCTGTATCTTAATAACACGAAAGAATGTTTTTGAAGACTGCTGTTCATTCCACCATAATCTCTTTAACTGTGTTAAGACACGAAGATATTTTTTAAATAACAGTGTGTGTAATTTTGGGGAAAAAGGGATATCAATATGTGATTATTATGAAAATGAAGAGACAGCTACTAGGTATGGAATTTTGAAGAATCCTTGATGTGTTCAGTGTACCATTACTAAATGACTGAAATCTAAATAACATTTGGCATTATAATAGAAGAAAATAACTGACTAAGCTAGCCTAAGAAGCGGTGATACTGAGCCATAATAAGTGTTTTTTTCAAGCACCAGACTTTCTTCTCTGAAAATAGACTGAAGAAAATTGAGGTAATTAAAGATATGTACTCACTGAACAGCAAAGCACAGAAAAAAAGAGTGGATTTAAGGATACAGTTTCAGGGACACATTTGTCAAAAATCTTTAGTTATGTGAGTAGCTATTTTCAAGACTGGCCCCTCGGTGTGTATGTTTTTTGACTGAAATTTCTGAAACCTTCAACTCAGTTTAATATTAATAGTGAAGATTTTAAGGTAATTTATAGAATCTATCTTGCAGACTCCTGTTGTGGGAAGAGAATCTCTGGATCATGATGCCCGGATGGCTAATTTACTTTTTCTATACATCTACTTGTGTCTTTTCATTAGTTGTAATAGTTCTGCAAGCTTGGAATTATAATGGCAATACTATCCTCTTAATAAATTCAATGTCTCTACTGTTAAGTGCCCAATAAATAGAAAACCAGAAGCAATAGAATAAGGAAAAGAAGTCTTTCTTTGGGCAAAACAGTTATCCAAGGGTTATAAGGAGTACTGTATATTTCTCTGTGGTAAAGAAACATTTCCCCTTCTGTTTCTAAGACCATCTTATATCTCTAACATCAGTTAGCAACTGTAATACTGGTGTCAGGAATAACATATCCCAGCTGCATTTTAGAGTGAATTGAGCTGGGACAAGGGGTCCTTGGAGCTTACTGAATGGGTGAGAGCTTTTAAAGGGAGAAATCAATACTACAGCAGGATTTAGACAACTTAGCAAAATATATCAGACAGAACTTTGGTCAAAGAATAACTACAATAGCAAGTTAACCCATGGAGTGCCTGCAGTACAGTCTGTAGCATTTCACTTAAACTCTCAGTTGAAAAGAAGAACATTAGTTGCGCTAGCAGGGAACTGGAAGTATAGTAAAGGTTGCAAATCCACTCCCTTAAAAGGTCTCTTTCTCGCACATGTTATCCAAAATCTCTTTGGATATTATCGCTGTGATTTTTCACACCAGTTAGACATGAGAAATTAAAGAATTACTCTATTAAGCAAAATTGCTCAGATGTGCAGAAAATTAACACTTTTCTGAGTTGCTACTTGTAACAAAGGTACTTCTCAGATAGTCAGAAGGAGTAAGAAATACTAAAAAGACTAAAAGACTTTCTTGGGACAAGCCTTGGTAGAGCTGACTACCTGTATTTTGAGTGGAAGAGATTGGCACCTGAAAGGTCTGTCACTGCAACTGTGTTTTCTCAGGTCTTAGCAGAACATACTTTTGGTAATGGCATTTCCTGTGCTTGGATTGACATCAGACACAAGGATAGCTGCCCATAGAGGCAGAACTAAAGCATGGTTTTGGAGTCTCAGTAATAATCTGTTAACTTTAGATTTCTAGATTTTCACGTTTAAATTTTTTTTCCTATTCAAATGACAAAAATAGTAACAGCCTGTAAAAATAAATGACCAATAAAATGATACTGTTACCAGTCTATAAACACTGCATGCAAAATGCAGAGGAGAATCACTCCTTTCCTGTCCTGTTCATTTCAGTAAAATGTGTATTTTAAAAGCCCAGTTGAAAGTATTCAAACTATAGAATGCGTAGCAATTAAATTGTTCTTTTGGGCAATCTCAAAACCGAGGAAATTAAAAACATAAAATTACATTGACACCTCACTGAACACTGAACTTCTTTGTAGCCCTGCCCTCAGACTGAGTTAGGCTGTGGGAAATTGTATTTCTTATAAAGTTTCATGCCCCATCTATCTTCAGTTAAGGTATGAGAGTTCCAGTTTCACTCATTTTGCATTCTCAGTGGCCATCAGCAGATGTATGCAGAAATGGACTCTCTCTTTGGAGTATTTTGTCATTATTTATATAACCTATTCAAGTCATAGAATATAAACAGTCCACTATGTGGCTGGAATTAGTACATTTACTGGAAGGTTGTGGGTTTTTGACTCTAGCTGAATTTTCCTGTGTGCCTACATGCCAGGCACCTCCTGAGATTGCAGCACCTGTTGACACACCTAAGTCAGTTTCAGATTTGTTGGTTTGGGTATTACCAGCAGCAGTGCTAAAGCAGCATGGATGTCTCCCCTGCTGCAAAATTCACCTCAAATCTGGGAAAATGTCCAGAAGAATCAATTGAAGACAGCTATTATTGCTCAGAGTTGTCCATGTCTATAAAAGGCACTTCTCTGTATATTGTAATAGTCCTTTTAACAGGGAAAGGGCTTATTGTAGGCACATGTAATAAAAACCAAAAGTGCAGGATAGGGCCCAGAACCTTGCAGACATCCACCTCAATTTTTGTTTTACTTTTTTCTTTGATCACACATTCAGACAAGAATGGTTTATTAGGACTGTGATTCTGGAGTTTGTTAAAGGCACCTAGGAGCTTACTGCCCTGCTTACACACTATGACCTCTGTCACAGATTAATGCCACTAGAAGGGAGGGAAGAGCATGGGCACTGTCACTTGTCAGCTGTAACATTCACAGCCAGGTTATTAATATAAGCCAAAGTCAGTGGTAGTTGTACTAATGGCTAATCTGAACTGTGAATAGCAGCTACTGAGAAGCAGATACACCATGCTTGGCAAACTTAGGGAGAAAGATGGCAGAGATATAGCAAGCAGACACCTTTGAAATCATCTCAGCAGGAATCTTCAGAGTTTTTTGTGTCAGAGTCCCCTGTGTGTAAAAGCAACAAAGAAGGCAAGCCCATACTATGCCAAAGGGCAATGAAGCTGCAGCCTTGCTCCGTGATAGCCTTAGTCCCATCACAGGGATGGCTGCCTCCCATGACAGCAAGGTTTCAAGTGCTGTCACAAGAGCTTCGCTTCTTGTGAAGTCACAGTACTTGAGAATATGCTGTATAATCTGTTGATCCTCTTGTCTTATTTTCTTCTGTTAAACAAGGTTCTTTCCTAAACTCTGTGTTGTAATCTTCCATAAGGTCAAAGAATATTTTGATGAGCTGCCCTTCTCCCCACCTAGTGCCACCATCTTCTGCTTCTTTCATTTGTGTTTTCATTTGCATTTTCTCCTCTCTGCAGCTTTTAGTTGGACAGATACTGGAAGTATAGTTAGGGGAACCATTTACAGCAAATGCAAACAGGCTATGGAATTATAGTGTCAGGATGAACCTGAGCCCACAGCCACTACATGTATTTTCAATTCCTTTCTGACTGATTTCCAGAGTCCTAGAACAACTGTCCCTGAACAGCTCAGGTTCACAATTCCTGGTGTTAGATAGAGGTACAGCCAAGAGTGGCATCATGTTAAACTATCACCGTTCTGTGATCTACTCTAAGCTGCTGAAGTACTCACAAATAGGAACTTAAGGATATCGTAGACATTGCTTCCCATGTCACGTTCTACCTGAATGAAGCTCAGCCAGAACACTAGAGCTAGAGTCTGGGAAATGCCACAGTGAGTGGGCATGCTGAGGAATTAAATATAAATATATGATATGCTGGTGTAAATACCCTGAGAATTGTCAGTTAATTTGTTTGATAATTTTATTCAGGTTGATTGAGCCATATTATTGCATGGTGCCTACAATGTACAATAAATTCCTTAAAAAACTTACTGTGGAAGTTAAAACTACAAACCAAACAAGTGTCTTGTTTCCAACATCATTCACTAGTAAGGCATTCATTTGGAAACACTGTGATGTGTGTTGTGATACCTATTAAATTCTGTAAACGTGATGACAATAAGGAATGTCAAATATTTTTTGAAGACCCTTTGGTAATGTATTTCAAAAACAGCATGAAAGTGATTTTTTTTTTTACCCACTTTGGCAAGTGAATTATTTACTGCCTGGTGTAGTTTTCTGAATAGCTGAAGTTTTCTATCAATGAGACGAATTTAGAGTCAGGCAAGGGAAGCCATCTCACTAACCCTGCATCCAACCCCATTCCCAAGGCAGCTTGACTGTATCTACAGCACTTTCTGCTGTACTGCAAATGTCAAACAGAAGGTATAATGGATTTAATATTAGTGCTGGCCAAGGTGTTGAGGGAGCTGTTAATAATGTCACTCCAGTTATTGATCTGAAGCCTTTAGAAATCAAAGAAAAGTGAGAGATCCCCAACAGGGGAAAGGCACAACAGTGACTGGTTTTTATTACCAATATATTTCTACATATATAGTGCTGACTTGCTGGAATTATGTGATCATCATTAATCTTTGAGAGATTTCTGGAATCATTATGTGGCAGAATAATATCAGGGTGACCTGTATGCATGCTAATGTTAAAACTTGCTTTCACTTCAGCCACAAGTTAGCTTTAAAAGGTACAGTAGTGATGCCAACAGTATTAATACAAATCTTCAGCTGCAGGGAAATTTTATTTATTCTGTAATCATATACTGGTGAGGTTGAGATGTCTAGATTTGACTTTTCCTAAGAGCATTGTCATTTCTTCTGCCTGTTAACCTGGGATTTGCGTAACTGCCATTGCAAGAGGATAGATTTTTCCTAATTATAATAATCATGGCTCAGCTTCCTCTGTTTACCACAGAGCTAAATTTGGCTTCAGGTTTATATTCTTCTAGATTCCACTGCCATAGCTAATCCTTCAGGATTAACTTGTAATGTTTTGTTCAAAAATAGAAATGTGTTCATAGAATAAGCGCATCTTTTCTTATTTCTACCAAATTTTGCAGTATTATGGCATTCTATACAAGGGGAATCTCTGTTGTATTTAGTCACAATTAATAAATGGAATTCAAATGTAGAATTTGTGTTTAATGTATGTCAAGTAATCATACAGTTCATTTCCATGTTTATACAAAGTAAATAGAGAAAAATCCTGCAGATAACTTGGAACTATTATGTGCTGGATTGAAGATGAAACATGTCTTTACCAATACTAAGCTATAGAGTAGGTCCACTAGACAGAAATATATACTCCTGAAAGTGCCTAAATACAGTGTATGTATGTAAGTGTGTGTATCTATATGTAAATATTTGTGTACCCATAAGGCATACATGATAAGTTGTAAAATCACCTATTGCAAGTGTATTTATTGTATCACAAAATTGCACAAGTGTATTTAGTAAACTATGAAATTCCAAATCAGCATAAGCAGGAGAATAATTTACTATTTGATCCCCACGTACTGTGATAAACACATATTTTAACAGGATTGATTTTCAAGCAGAAAATTAACTCCTCCATAACTACAGAAAGACCCACCAGTAGAACCTCTGTTGCCCTCTGGACAGACCAGTAGTTAGTGTGGTTTGTAAGCTCTTTGGGAACAGGCAAGAAGAAACTAAAAATATGGCAGGATGATTGGAGACTGAAAGGATCTTCTACTGTACTCCTTCCCTGCCTCAATACAGAGAAACACACAGGCAAAATAGGCTGGAGAGTGTCTACTTGCCTGTATTGATTTACCCAACTGCTTTTTTCAGATCTATTTGACTTGGGCTCTAAGGTCAAGATTTTTTGTTTCATTGATCATGTGTCTGTGGCAGTTCCAGTGGAGTGTGTTTCTGTGTCAGCTGAAGGGTTGTGAGAGATAAAACTAACTTATCTTCCTGAATATCCCTAGACGTATGTGAGATTGTTCTCGGTCATACAGCTGAGTTTGGAAGGATCAGAGTAATTGTGTTTCCATCTTCTCACAGTTACTTGTGATAATCAGTCTACATGTTCAATTAGAGTATATTCCATTCATTTTTGTGCACCACCATAATGTTCATTTCATCCTTCTCTCACAAGTGCTTTGTTCTGAAATCATTCATAATTCTTATTTCGTGCTCTTCTCTCAGCTCTTTCACTTTTGTCTCAGTTTCATGTGAATGCCACATTTTCCCAAACAAAAGAATAATTTTACTCTCTCACCATATTCACATAGGTAGCCTTAAATCACATTGGTTTTTTCCTCCATCCTGTTGCTAAAAATTCATATCTCATTTACTCTTGCTCCCACCACTTGTCTTTCCAACCTCCTATTTCTTCCTTCAAAATATTGCTCTATGACATTGTGTATTTTTCCAAAGTAATTACCATTAACTATATTCATTCACAGGGATTTTTTCTCATTTGACTTTTTTTCATTTGACATTTGACATTTTTTTTCATTTTTCATTTCATGCCCACTCTAAGTAAAATGTAGATCGCAAAATTATTTATTTTTTATTATTTTAGCATTTATTTTATGTTCTACACATTTGGTTTACTTCTCAATTTAAACTTAGGCTTATAGACCCAGAAATTGTTATATTTAAACAAATAATTTTAAGATTTTTTTGTGTTCCTCTCTAACATAAAATGGCACTACAGTCTTTACTTACCTAATCTATGTTGTTATTAACTTGGTTTTCAAATATTATACTTCTAATTGGAGCTGGATAGGCTGTTTCTTTTTAGAGTAGAGTAGAACAGTACCAATGCTTAATAATCTGAGATTTCGAGCAGATCAGACTTGACTGCTTAAAGCTCTTGGCTTCTTGTAAGTCAGTTATGTTTAATTCATCATACTACAGACTAAAACCTTGTTCTTGTCAAAATTACACAATTCTATCTTCTTTATATACACAAAACAGCAGAGATACAAAGGATGATATTACTTGGTATCGATTCAGCTCTGTGGGGGGCAGAGATCACAAAAGGCAGAACTGGCCAAAAGGAATGTCTGCCTCCAGTGAACAATTTTACTCATGGTCACACTGGGAAAAGCCTGAAAATATTGCTTCTGTGTGAAAGGTTTGTTGCTTCCACTTCTTGAAGCTTTTCCCAGGCAGTTTGTCTCAGATACTGCTTGGTTTTCAGTTATGAATAGGATATGACCACTCTGAATAAGTCATCTAACTTTATCATCTCCATTTGTTTATCACCAGGTAAAGTGGATATGCTGTCTCTCTGTTACTACATTTCGTGGTTTTTACCAGGATAAATTGCTCAACTAGCTGCAGGGCAACTAAAAAATCCATTCCCTTGTTTCTTCCCTGAGCACTCTGTGCCACTGAATCCTGATGTTTCAAGTCTGAATTGGTCACGCCTCCAGCAGCAGCAGGTCAGCTATCAGAGAGCCGTGTATTCCGTGCCTGCACAGTGCTCAGCACAGTCAGGGGGCAGCCCAGGGGCTCGACAGTGCCACCTGCAATGGTGATCGTGATCTTCATCTACGCCAGTCACAAAGATAAGGCTTTTTATAGTCAGGCTGTTGCACAAGACCCATAACCTGTCTGTGGGAATGCTCCTGAAGAGCCTCACGCTGGCTACTCCCTTCCAGGACTAGACATTTATTGGGTGATAATGTGGCAGGACCGAAACACACTACTACCCTAGTTCAGCGTAAGTGATTAGGATTAATTATTTCATTAACTGTATCTTATCAAAGCACATTACTCTTAAAGGTTTTGTAGAACATTGAATAAAAAGATGTATTTTTTGCTATGATCATAACAGAGCTCCCTGTTTTCTTTTTTTTTAAGTGAATTTCATTCTGATGATAGGTGCCAGATGGAGACGGCCCTGGGGAATGAAATTGTTTGTTTATCCACAGAACACATACAGCGTGGGCACCAGCAGTGTAGTCTTTCCAAAGCTGTTGCATTGCTGTTCTCCAGCCTTGCTCTCCAATGACTTACTATAGGGGTGGGAAGACAGTTCACAGTCCAAGCTCTGCCCAAACTCCAGGTGTTTTCCTGTGAATATATGCAATAGTGCCAATTAGAGTCCATCTTCACTGACTTTTTTGGCATGGGAAGTGTTGGTCCTCAATCCAGTCCAAATAAGGCACCAAATAATAATACTAATTAACTGCTTACCTAAATCAAATTTTAATCAGTGACCTACGCACAAAAGATCAAAGGCTTTAGTTTCAGGTTTCCTATTGTATTTCTCCTGAGGCATCCATTTCTTATAATAACACTTTATCTCCTAGAAGGAACATTGAAATAATCCTAGTATTATTAAAAAAGACAAAATAAAAATTTTTAAAAGCAAGGTAAAATAATCTTTAATAAGATTTTTTGCAAAGAGTTGAAAAATTTCATTCTTCCACTCTGCAACTCCATCCCTCTTCAATTGAGAATAAACAGTGTCAGAGATTTCAACCAGCAAAAGGAAAAGAAAAGAAAAAAAAAACAACAAAACAAAACACACACACACAAAAAAAAAACAAACAGAAAAAAAATAGTATCTTAAATATTTTCATCAAAATGCTTAAACCGTGTATCCTGGAACCATAGTTTTAATAAGTTGATACATTTTTTAATTCTGCATAGAAACAATTGATTTTAGTTCAGGGCTTGTATTTGAGAGAGGCTGGCTAAAACCTGAGCTTTTTGTTTTTCTTTTACAGCTTGTTTTGAAAGCGTCATAAACAAATTACTAAAGTGTCCAACAAGACAAATGTTCTTTAATCATCTAATGCACTCATTTATTCTCAGCCTTAACCTTAGTCCTAAATTAAGTCTCTTGCTAAAACATAACTTCACCTAAAAACACCCATCAATCCTATGTGATTTTGATAAGCACATTTAAAAAACATAAACAATCAGACAGTTGTCAATCCGGTTGAAGTTCTGTCCCATTTAAAAGTTATTCATTAGGATATGTTTCTATTGCACTTGCTGTTAATAAAATTTTAAAGCGGAATGAACCATGTTTTCAGGTTTCTGCTAGAGTTATAATTTTCTGCCGTTTACTAGGATTCGCTTAGAATAAAATCAGAATGCATATCAGAAAAATATCAACTTCAACTTAAAATGAGCAACTTCTAGCCTAATGGGATGCATTTTTCTGAAAATATTAACATAAGTTATATTTTAATTTGCATTCCAGTTTCACAGTACACTAACAAAGTATGTGTCACACCTTTGTGTTAAGTTTATTTGGTCATTACCTTCATTATCTACCCAGGAATCGTGTGTACAGGGAAGTATTACACAGGAAAAAATTAGTAACATGGACATAGATTACACATTCAAAGCAAGATATTTTGCAGAAGCTGTCATTTGATCTGAATAAGTAAATACAGTGACTGTGAGGGGATGTGAAAGATATTGCTGGCTGATATTCACTGTATTTCAGAATTAATTAAGATTATCTTTTGTTTAAGCAACATTTAGCCATAGCCAGGGCTAAGGCAGCATTTTATTTTATTTATTTCTACTACTGGTCTCTTCAGGACCTGGAAAAATACTGCTGTCGAGCTCTTTGGGATTCTTTCTCACTGGGGCTTTAAAAATTCTAAAGAACAGATAAGAGCAAACAGCAAATAACTGGATTTAGAATAAACTCAGAAATTATCGCTAAGGCCCTTCCTCTGCCACAATTTGTCAAATCTGCTGATAGGAAACAAATTCTATTCATAAAGATTTTATTTTTTTGGGGCCCTCTTGTGATTTGGTAGCAATTCAATTATAGTTTTGTGAGATAGTGAGCCTGGAGAGGGAATCCAGACTGACAAGAAATATGACAGGACAGTTACAGAGTGTTTATGCAATTAAACTTTCACTGACAATACCTGCGGAATGATGAATGCGTGGGCGGAGGTATGTGTGCACAAGCAATGCCCCACAAGTATTGCACATTTTTCATTATTATACAACTGTTCAGATCTTTCAAGAATAGCCTGAAGTGAGGTGGAAAAGAGATTGCTGTTCCACAGCATGTTAACCAAATGCCTTTTTTTTTTTTCCAGTGGGTCTTGATATGCCAGGTGATAAAAGAACATCTATTTTAGAGAAATGTTGCAAGAAGATTAAGATTTAGCCTGAGTTTGACATATATTAATTTTGGATTCTTAAAGAGGTCTTATTCTTTTTCTATCTGCAACTTTATATCATTTCAAAATTGATAGATACTGCATAATTAAACTGCAAGGTTATTCATTTTATGCATACAGGTGCAAAGGGCACTATAAAAGTGGGATTTTACTGATAGTAGATTAGAAGAGAAAGGAGAAACTTAAAGCGGTTTTGTAGAAAACCACAAAAGCTGATGTAATAGATTCATTTGGTTGACCACAGTCTGTATTTTAGTATGTCTGTCTTCCATGGAAATATAAAATCAGACAACTTATTTTACAGTCTCTGAAAGATTGTGTCGAGTTTTCCAGGCTGGAAGTTGCTCATGTGTAGTGGAGTTTTGATTTTGAAAACACTGTTAAAACACGTTGACCTGAACTACCGCTTTTCCAAGGAGTGTAAGTACAGCAGTGAGTTAATTCCTGCAAATCTTATGTTCAAAAACTTCTCTACCCTAAACAAAAAAGAAGTGGAAAAACTACAATGGGATAGCCTGGCAGCGGAGCTGAGCAGGGCACTGGCTGTAGATTTTTTTACTGCTATGACATTAGAAGTATGAAATAAAGGCCTGGCAGGTACATTACTACAAAGTGACCATTTAAACGTTATCTAGAAAACTGCTAACTTCTCACAACTTTGCTTGACTTCACTGAGGTATACGTTGGTGATTCAGGATTAGATTTCTACACACCTGAATTCAACTCAGTAGAGTAAGAAAAAGCTGTCTCCTATTCATTCATGCTTGCCAAATCTTTCAAAATTTGAAGTCTGCTTCAAATAATGACAATCAAAATGAAAAGTTTGTTTGTTGCAGTCAACTGTTTTGTAATTCTAAATTATGTATGCTAGATTGCAAAATGGAAAATATTTATTTATTAATGCAAGCATTTTTCTCGTGAAAAGAAACACTTGAATTTTGACTCCTTTCTAGAGATGGTTGTTTCCTATCTTGTTGGTATCTATGTCCAGGAAAATTTCCATTCATCTTCCTGTTTTGCACAGAGATGTCTCTTCTCTTTTTGAAGGAATGGCAGTATTTACCCGACTTGGACACACAGACAGAATATCATGGCTTAAGTTACTCAGTACGAAAAGCTATACTGTACAGAAAAAAATCTGGTTTTCCAAGAGCTGTTTCTAATACCTACTAAAATTGATAGCAAGAAAAAATTGTTTTCACATTACTTAGGTGTTAAAATTACATGGTGGTGTTCCTTTATTTTCAAAAAACCAAACCTAATCCTGTTAATTCAAAGTGAATAACAAACAGGACTAAGACTTTTTCCCAAGTTGTTACATTTATTCAACCTGCTTGTGTTTTGTTCTTCATCATAATTATTTCCAAGTCAAATCTGCACTGATTTCCTTGTGGACCCACATACCTCTGACTAACTTAAAGAATTGAGCTGGGATAATTCACACTATTCCTTGGGGGTCATGTTCTCTGTTTTTTTTCAAGGACATTTTTATTACAAAGCTGATGAAATTTGCATATTAATTCATTTCTTTCAATTTTTTAAGATTAAATGTTGTCAACATGTATCAGTGCAAGGCTCTGACAGTGCTGATGAAATGGGTCAGTCAAGCTTGAACATTTAGAGTAATGCAGCCATCTGCAACCCCCAAGCCCCTTGTGTAGTTTAGTGCTACCATTGCAACTTGATTAAAAAAAAAGTTTTATTCAATGCAGGATATTAAAACATTATCAGTGAAATGATATGTGTTGCTCCTGCCATTTGCAGGGAAAGCATATTCAACAACAAAATGGATCTAAGGATCTCCTTGCTGATTTAAAGTTAGTGCTTTGTCAATCTTAATTAAACTCCAGTAGGAAAAGTGTAGGGGGAAAAAGAGTTTCTGCTGTGCCCAAGCTTAGAATTTATTAAACTGGACTTAATGTCCCCTCCTAGTCTCTATTTTTACTGTTTGAAAAATAGTGTTATTTACAGGAAGGAATTGCCTACATTCTCATGTCTCAACGGTCCTGGAAAGCAGTTGAATTCTTCTGAAAATACCAAGACTTAATAGAATCAGAGAAATTAGAAATGGAAAAGAGCCATTAGGTCAACTTATCTATCCCCCTGCCAGAGCAGGAGAGTTCCCTACAGTATTGCACTCTTACAGGTAATAGCCTTGGATTTTGAGTCACCATTTCTCAACTACTTATGAAAGTATTTGCTGTGCAAGTTGCTTGGGTTCATTTTATCTTCACTGATGGGACTGATATCTTTGTATTCTAATATGCTTATGCTTTAATAGTCTGTGGTTCTAGATGCAATGTGTATAGACATGTAGTAATATCCTTGCTTCTCTTTAACATATACTGTGCATTTTTGTGTTCTATGGTTTTATTAACCTGTATTTATCCAGCACCTTATTCAACCAGTAGTCTCTTTGATATCGAAGAAAACAGTACACAATAGCCTTGATAATTAATTCGTATAAATAAGCACAGCCATAGGTTTTAAAGGTGTGGAGTCAGTTGTGGGTTTTGCCAAAGACCTTTTGAAATCACCAGGTCTAATTATGAAGTTAGGGCACTTAAATCTACCTATAACACCAAAACAATGTGCTAACTCAAACAACAAATTACAGTTGTGAACTTACTGGTCTCCAATTACTGCTACAGCTTAATCAGTTGATGCATTTTAATAGAAACTGCTCCTAGTCATAGATGTCCTCGTAATTGCTACTTGTGATAGACCTAGCGAAGTACATTGGCCTTAACTGGACGACAAAAAAAAAAAAGACAAAAAAAAAAAAAGAAAAAAAAGACCCCACAGAAACCCCTGATATCTTGTGATATCTTGGCTTGCAGATGTAAAGACTGATTCCTACCTTGCGTATACAAAGCATAGTCAGAAACAGCTTCTGGCACCCCATAGCAGTGGAAGAGAAAATGATTCATGTAGTAGTTGACTTGTATGGCAGTTGCTATCCAGAAACTATGCTGGGTTTACTTTTAGGCAGTAACCTCTGCTGACTTTATGCTGTAATATCACAGAGGATTGTCAAATTCAAGCTTCCTCTAATGCATGTCATACAGAAAGCTCATGTTAATCATATCAAAGACTGTAGGTAGACATTGGATAGCCTTTTAATACAAGCATGAATCTAAGCTAGTAGTATCTCGATTTTGAGACCAAACTCAAAAAGTTGGATTGGATTGAAAAGTCGAAATCAGACTTCACACTGTAGTAGAGTCTGAAAACATCAGATATGAAATATTTAAACTGTGGAACACAATCTTCAACTTTGGGCTATAAAACTTTAATTTTGTGAGTAGCTATTTCTCCAGTTGTTCGATATTTTTAATTCTACAAATCCATGTTTATTAGCTTTCAAGGTTTAAACAGTGTTACTGAGTCTATTGAAAGTAAATGATACTGACTTCTGAGAAATATAGTTACTATGATTTATTTTCTATTTCTATGTGCAAGATAAAGGCAAAAAGAAAGAACAAATAAAAGGAATTGATTAGCACAGCTCTTTTAATACTTATAAAATCACCTACAGTATTTTGTTATTTATTCTTTTATACACCATAAGCAACAGATCAAATTGGTCTGGAATGTGATTGTTTTGGAACAATGATCATTTTAGGACATGTTGAGAGAAACTGCAGTGTCTTTGATTCCATATATTCCTGTTTTTACAGTTACCAATGTTAATGCCAAAATGAAATCTCTTCCACTCTGTGTTCTTCCCAGATATTTTGCAACAGCAGTTCTTAGACCAAAATCCAAATCATATAGAAGTTGAGCAGCCAAATCATGTTCCCATTATAAACAATGCAAATTTCTCACTTCTATAGTGAAATTGTTCCAGTGTTATGCATAATTTTATACAGTTGCTGTGAGGGGTGAGCATTGTCTTTAACTTCATGACCTCTTACAAATCCATGGTAAATTTTTCTTCTTTTCAGGGTTTTTTTAGACAGCAATAATATGATCTCAAGCAATCCACTTGATAAATTTATTGCAACAAAGTAGTTTGGCACATTAAATACTATAGATAATTTAGAAAAGTTTTGTTAGTTTTTTACCTTTCGATTTTTAAACAATGAGTGTTTTTCGCTTTGGTAAATCACAACAGCTTTGTTTTGGCAGTAGCTGCTGCAGACTCGTAACTCCAAGTTATTTTATCTAACAGTGTTTTGATTAAATTTATTCCTCTCCATCTAACTTAATTTTTTTATGTAATGCAGTTTTCAATCCAGGAAGGAAAGTAAATTTACTGTAAATCTAGACTTTTTTTGCTAAGAAAGAAATTCAGTATATGTTTGCTTCATAGCTCCCATTTAATATCTATAACCTATCCTACTTTTGAACCATGAGTTTTCTTTTCTCAGAAACAAACTCAAAAGTTATACTTGCCTGTACAGTATACAGGCAGGTTCTTACCTACACATAAGGAAAATAAATTGTTTTAAACTTCTGTAATTGTCTCCTACCGATACCTTCTTGTAAATCTTCTTACACTGCACAGTATGTGTGCTGCAAATAAAGCAGTCAGGTTTTGACACCTTATGTTTGTTAAGCCTTTGTGATTACTGACTAACAGTGATCACATATCCAAAAAAAGATTTTGCACACTTTATTGTTTGTGCTCTGAGCCACTTAATTTCAAACATACATTATGTTTATTTTAAATTTTATGGAAGCAGTCATTATTGAAAGAAAATACCACCAGTTGGAGACCATGGATAATGTTAGATCTTACTGATCATGACATCTTTATGGGATAATTTGATATCAGAATGAAGTCTTCAAAATTATTTCTTCTCTACATATGTATATGTGTAGAAATACCAACCCTTAAGCAGGCAGGGATGCATGTGGTGCATATTCAGACACGTTGGCCAGGAAAAGGACAATGAGTGATTGGTATTGAGGGAAATAATAACAGTCACAGAATCTAGCTGAAGGATAATGGTGGATGCATTTGACTATTCAAAAATTTCACACCTTGACAAAAGTTCAATGAACACTTCTTGATACTTGAAACACTTGAGGGTTTTAGCACACAGAAGTGATGGGTCTGTTGTCTACCTTGATCTTTCATATTATAAAAGATGTTGGTTCAAAAATAGTTACAGTTGAGCCTCTGATATAATTTTGTTCAATATCGCGGTGTAGGTAGAATTATTCACATCACAAATTGCCACTACTCCAAGTAATCTGGGATATCCTGAATAAAAGAAAGAGCTGAATATAGCCCATAGAGGGAAACTGTAATCCATAGATTCATCATGAAACCCATTTAAGTAATGACAACTGAATAGCATCATATGTGAACTTACTAAGAGTAGTAATGACTCTAAATAGTGAAATTCCTGAGGTTATTCTGAAAATTCAGTCTTGCAGAAAAACCATAAATCCATAAAGACAACAGGAATATGTCAAGACCAGGAAGTTAACTGCAAGGTGGTAATTCGGAGAACTAAGAGCAAGACTGAAAAGTAAATTGGGTTATATGTGGGGGGGGAAAAAAAAAGGCTATGCATTGGTAGTTAGAAATAAACTGCTCAGTTTACTGAATTTGCATGTAATAAAGACAGTTTAGTTTATGTTCTTTCTATTAGTTTAAACTGGCACTGAGGTTTTACAGTTGTTCACTGAGACAAAACAACTGCACACAAAACATGAGATTTCAAAACAGAAGACATCCAAACAAACTGATACATTTGTGAGGTCTAGATGGTATTTAACAAAACAAAAAATATGAAGGAAAGGTGAAATGCTCAGGTTGCTAAAAAATATACAATGTTCCAGTAAAATGGCAGGCAGACACCTGAAGGATAACAATGATTACCTAGGAGAGAGACATTTTCCTGATTACAAAAATGCTGTGGAAAACTATACTAAAATTACTTTTAAAAATTATGTAGATTTATATGTGCTATTTAAATTAACATACACATGACATAACATAACAAGTATGAAATGGTTTTAGACATGAATTGCAGACATGATTGGAGGTATAGGAATATTTCTTTCTCAGGAAAGATGGAAAAGACTGGGATCATTTTCCTCATAATACCCTAGGTACATTTTTACAAGGGGACAAATCCATTGAGTAAAATTCATATGGAAAATCAGGACAACAGGTAAAAGGAAGCATGTTTGTCAGGTGCTGTGGATGTGTGGAACTCAATGCCACTAACTAACTTTACAGTCAAGAACAGACCAGACTTTTAAAATATGTGCGCATTTATATACGGTGACAACATGCCCTTTTAATTTCAGTTATAATATTTATATAGAAGAGTGTATTGTGCTTCAAATCAATTTAGATGCCAATTGGTAATTTAGGAAGAAAGGTCTTCTACATGCATGTTATCTGTGGTGCACAACAGGTCTTCTGGCTCTTTTTTCCAAAGACATTTATTGTTATCTATAATCAGATAAAAATTGTTGAACAAGCAGTCCTGTTAAGTCCTGTAGTAACAAGGATTCATACTCTCCTTTATTTTTAATTAAATATACATTAGACCAATACAAAATTAACCTTGTTCCATTATGGTTGTGTTTCTATAAAACCACATAATACTGCATAATAGAGCTCAAGAGCTTCTGCTAGCTGATCACACATTACACTTAGGTCTTCTCTGAAGAACCTCCTGCTTGCTTTCTTCAGACAAAAAGTAGTAGACCTTGGAAAATGGTGGTTCTTATATAAACAACACCAGACTCCGAATATTTGATGCACAGAAAATAGCTGAGGCCTAGAACAGAACATATAGATTACAGCAGATTTTTCTGCCCTTCCTCAGCAGTGTTAACCACTATTGGAAGTCAACTAACCTGGAATACTGAGCTCCAGAGGCACTCAAACCACTGTGTCCATTCTGTGTCTCTGATCAGGACAGGTTGCCTGTAGCAGGAGAAATACCTGGTACACTGCACCTGTGTCTTGTCCCGTGGTACATCTGCAAAGACGTTGTGCTATGAATCAGTGTACTAAAGAGGCAGCGTTCTTGTGCATCTCTTTATGTATGCAGAGATATGTACTATAAGTGCCAAAGAAACAAACACAATGCAATTACTATACTTACCTCTAAGTTTCAAGGCTACATTTATGATTTGGGAGTTTCCTTGTGACTTTGCAGTTACAAAATCAGTGGTAAAAGACTATAAAGTCACATCTGCATTCCAAGACAGAGATAAGACTAAGAAGATCAAATGGTTATGGTTATTGAGGAATAAAAAGGCTGAGGAAGTGGGCAGCAGAGAGAAGGATTGAACCTGGAAGCAGCACAGTTATTTACCTGTTCTGAGTATTTCACTCGCATACTCCAGGTAATGGGGAGAAGGTGGAGGGAGAAATTGCTTAAAGTCATTAAGCCAGAAAGACTAACATACCATAAATCTTACTAAGTTTATGCCACCCCTGGTACAAACTTCACACTAACTAATTCTCTCCAGGGAAGGTTCACAGTTGGGTTTTGGGTTTTTTTTCTTTTTGGGGTGGGTTTTTTTGAGCAATAATAGTCTTTGTAAGATGGCTGCAGTGTCAGCATTTATCTTGAAACTCTTGGATATTAGTTTTGACTGCAGTCACCTTTCTGACAAGTGTTATTGCGATTGTGTTTTATATCCCTGTTCAGGATGATTTCTAATGATAATGCTCTGTCTACCTCACTGCTTCACACTAAATTATAGATGCCACTATGACAGGACAAACTATATCCAAGTGCTAAACTCTACTCCCTTTGTGTGATGTCAGTGCCTTCACTACTTTGTGCCTAGAATTAAAATCAGGATAGGAAGATATGCAAAACATTTCTGCTTAAAAATAATATTCTGTCAGTTATTAAACAAGTGATATTTCATTTAATCAGCTCAAGGGGATTATTTTAAATGAAAAGGCAGAGAGTATGATTTTATTAACACATTCCTGCCCTAGAGTCCTACTGTAATAATTCTTTACTTGACTAAATTGAAAAGTTATAATTCAGTCCTTTCACAACAAAGACTTACAGATAGTTAAATTTCATTAGTTTTTCTATTTTGAGTTGCAGATGGAATAAAGGGAAGGCATCATGTATCAAGAAAAGTAAATATTGCATTATGAATACAAACAAACAAGACTTTAGTGAAGACAGTTATATTATCCAGTTTTAACTTGTTATTCAGACACCTTCAGCATTAAAATCATGTTATTTGTGCTATCTTTGTGCATATGTGCTTGCTAAAATAAAGGCTTTTATCAGGTAAAAAAATTTTTTCAGCCTTGAAAATGTGACCTGAGGCAGACTAAACCTACTAGTCGTATCAGAGAGTTATAACTGTTATGTTGAGTATAATACAAATAGTGCTCTCTAAACCATTTTGACCAACTATTTTTAATTAATTAGTCAATGGAAACTTATAAGGAGGGTATGCAAAAGCCATTTGAATACATATATGTATATCTGAACTAGTATGTGCATGTATGCATTCATAGAAGTCTGTTTGTAGAAGCAGAGAAATAACAAGGATATCTCTAGTGACTCCGTAGTCAAGGCTGTGCTCAGATTCGGAAATGTAATTCAAATCGTGTTTTAGGTAGGATAAATAAATATTTCTGTGTATATGACCATCCACGTAAGACTTTTTTCCTCTTTCTTCTTATATAGTTCCAAGAAAATAGGGTTCTATAATTATTTTAAAAATTTCAGAGTATGACATTGAATACTAAACCAACACCAAGGAGTTCTTTTATCATTTTTATGGTAAAAGTGTACACAATTCTCAATCTTTGTAATGTTCTGTAGGCCCATTTTTTTAAATGAGAGAATAAATATGTTCACTTTCATCTTACATATCTCAAATTTAAAACAGCTGACTAAATCCTGGTCTTGTTTATGGATCTAAATCTAAAGTAACTGAAATCTTTGGTGATATTCTGCATTTGTTCCCATGTAAACTGAAAGTAGAATTTAATCCCATTACTATGAAAAGAAACTGGATGTTACTCCTGAAAAGCTTAAAAATATTCTATTTCATATCACTTCAGATTGAAAATTGTAAAAGAAATAAGAAAACAAATGATAAATCAGACAAGTGAAAGCAAAGGGTAGATAGCTAAATATTGTAAATAGACAGATAGACCAAGTTATTTATTAATTCCTTCTCAGAGGATTACTTCATTTATCTTTTGAGAGACACTTACTCATTGCAAGAGGTATTTCACTAAAAAATTAATTGTTTATTAAGAATTAATTAAATAGGTTAACATGGGACTACCTGATCAGGGAATATCAGTCTCAGTACTTTGAACTTGCAGGTGCTGCAGTGGTTGTAGTTAAGACATTATATTGGAGCTTTCCTTCATTGCAAAGGGTTGTGTCAGGAAAATCTTTAATATAAAAATAAAAAGCAGTTCATGCATAAAGCATGACGCCCTGAAGCATATTAGATCTGTTTATCTCTCTGTTTGAAACGAACAGTACCTGGTATAGTTTACATAACAAGGCAGGGATCAGTTTGATAAAGCATTTATATCACCTGGGGAACACGCTGGCTCATTTCCTCAACACCTTTCTGCACGACTTGTTCACCAGCAAGTAAAACAGCAAACAAAGTTTTAATAGGTCAAGAGCAGAGGACCTGCTTGTGTTAAAGACATTTGAGTTTGTCCTCTGACAAATAGCTCATATTTCAAGCCCAGGCCTCTGCAGCCAATCATTGAATGATAATTATTGATTACATTTTTATGGACAAATCCTTAATTGCATTTAATCATTTGCAGCCTTAAAGATTTTATTTTTTTTTTAAGACAAGTGGAAGCTTATTGCTTGTGTGGTGTACATAAAATTATCCGGGGGAACCAAATAAAGGACCAAGATGCACTCTTGCCCCCAGTTGCAGTGACAAAGCTCTAGTGACCTCATTAGAAACAGGATTTCACCTCACAACATTAACATTTTTGGCAAATACTAGAGTATAAATCTGTGAGTTAACATTTGAAAACACTTTTTTAAACAAATGAATTTCAATTTAGTTTGCAATTAAAATCTGTTGTTAGACTAACAGATTTTTTTTGTCACTCTTCCATTTTGTTTAATGTAATCCAGGATATGAGTCACATTTGCTTGTTGTTTCTATATGTGGAGCAAATACTGTAGCTGCTGTTTCTGTCATAGCACATCTGCTCTGCTGAAAACTGCAAAATGATAGATAAACACATGGTCAGGAAAAGAAATAGATGAATAACATTTTGTATTATTTTTTCAGTGAACAGTAATCATCACTAAATTTCTTTGTGGTTCAAAGGCTATTTTTGTTAAGCGGACATACGTGGAGCTTCCATGCAAGCTATTGTAACTTTTTCATATTTTTATTTTAAGTACCCAAAAATATGTTTTCACCCAAGTGGCACTTTCAGAACTGCATGGTAAAAGCAATACTGTGTTCTTCAGCTGTCCCATAATGAAGGAAAAAAGTGTTCAGTGAAGAAAATTATATTTTTCCTTTTTCAGAAAGTTCAAGAGTGGCATACATCTTCCTTAGGGTACAATTATTAACAATTTGCAATGCTTTTATTCACAGATGCAATTCAGAGTATCCGTTCTCTGTATATCATGTAACAAAAATAAGCTGATATCACTTACAGGATATGTATCTATAATCCCAGTGGACATAAATCAGTGACTGAGCCATAGGTAAATAGATTAGACATGGCAATAGGAAGGGAAAAGAAGCTGAAAAGAGAATCCACAAAAATAATTTTACAAAGCTTGTCTTACATTTTCATCAAAAACTAAACAAAATAATCTGACAAGGACAGAAATCAAGCCATCTAGCAAATTCTTGTATTTACTTTTATCAAATAATGTAATACCGCACATGACACTAAAAATAATAATGTGTTGTCTAAGGACAGGATGGTAATACTATGGCTTTTGTTTGGACATATCCAACCCCAGCAGCTTTCGTGGTAGTTTCTACATTTGCTCGATGCTATTCAATCACACAGGCCTGTGCACCACTCAGTCCTTCCTCCCCACAAACTGTACTTCCCTTCCAGACACGGGGAACCCAGGAGAGATGCTTAAATGGCATCTCAGTTGTCTGTACAAAAGCAATGCCCACGTCTTTATATGCTGTAGTGCAGTTGTTATGTACAAAGTCTGGGGAATACGCACCTGACGTGTCCTTAGAGGAGTATGTGTTTGGGCAGCTCTTGGCACTCTGAGGTGCTCTAGCAGAATCCAGGATTCTGTATATAGATTGCAGTTAGCAAGATGCTTATCCTATACACCTTTTCTTTTGTTTTTTTTTTTTTTCTGTTTGTAAGAGTGTATGTGACTGCTGACTTCTAGTGGCTGGCCTGCAGATGACATCAATCCTGGAACTGCTGCCCCTGTCAGGGATTCTCCTATGGCTCCAGTGTCAAGGGACGTATGTGGCACTGGACCAGAAAGACCTGGCTGTCTCCCCTAACACAATCCTCTACTAATCCATGGATATGCTTGAGGGTTGTCAGTGGGACTGGGAAATTATACAAACAGGCTAAGCTTAGACTGAAAATGGCAGAGTAAAATTGTGTGCAACGCATGCTGCAATTATGTGATACAAAACACACAAGGGGAAAAAAATGTCGACAAATTACTTTGTTTCTCCTGCTTCTCATGTCACTTGCCCCCCTCTGCTGCTGTGCCTTAGGAGAATACAATATATTCCTCAAACACCTGCCCCAGTTGCTGTTAGGGTTTCTGCCCTGGTTTAGGCTTTTGTTGTTTCATGGTGTTATCCCTGTATGACCTAAATTTTCTTGTGCTCAATCCAAAGGTCTTTGGCATTATGGAAGCTTTGTGAAAAAGCTTCCATCATCATTCAAACAATTCAGCATAAACATAAAAACTTGTATCATGAAATATGTCTCTAAAGGAACTTTTTAAAACAGATTAGCATATTATGATTACATTATTAGGAATCTATTTCTTTACACTAGGTAAGGGGACTACACTGGCAAGGAAATATAATGTGTGCCTCAAGTCATAACTCCTAAGTTCTTTTTAATGTCCTAAATAAGTGACCTAATTTTCTGAAATGGTGAGAACCAGTTTGTCTCTCACGTGATTTCCATGACAGCTTCCAAATGCAATTTTAAAGCTGACTTGCAGGATCAGGTCCTGCTTTTGTCAAGTGAAGTGAATTAGGGAAGCTGTGTATTCCTCTGAACTGCTCAGCTGTGAACTGTCAGAGTAAAATAAAACTGGGCAAGATAGAATAGGATTTCTGCATGAAAAAAAACCACACCTGTTCCAGTGAAATTTAGATCAGCAGAATACAGTTTGCCATATTAGAATTCAGTCATGAATCAGCTGCAGAAATACTGCTCTAACAAAGAAAAAACCACATACTGTTCATAACAATAAGTGGTTAGGGCTTCACTTTTACACCTCACTGAAAGAAATAGTCTTCTAATTAAACAATTGTTCACAGAAATCACATTCCAAGAACTGAAGGAAGTGGAAAACTCATGATTGTTCCTTTTTATATTTTAGTACTATGAACTGAAATATCATTTATCACAAAACTAGTTTTTTCTTGAGTTCAGCCTGCTGTTTATAGCAAAAGAAACGTACATATTAACATAAAGCTGTGAATCCAGTTTTAACTTCTTTTGATGTCAAAAGGCCCTTCATATTCAATAGATGAACCTTCTTAAATATCTGGCTCCCCCTTCAGCCCTTTCCTTTACTTAGATAGCTGCTTATGGTACCTGCAGTTGTGCCATTGGATCTAGGACTTCACAGCTCACATGACTCACATATACTAATTCTAACTTTTTAGTGCTTGACCACAAAACTGATTTAATAGCTATGAAATCAAATCAAGCACAAAGCAAAAGGAAAATTTGGAGCATGTGTTTTATTTATCTGCACAGTTTTCAAGTTTACTTACTGGGTTCCCAGTTTGCTCAGCAGGAATCCTGCTTGCTTTTAGCTTCTGTTACTACATCATATGGGCTGAATTTACTGGTGTTTTTTTCTGAAAGGAAGAGAGAGACTATATATCAAGTGGCTGTCATTCTTTGCATGAGGCTGTGCTGAGGTTATTCACTGAAGCTTATGCCTACTGACTTTCTGATACCATAGGTTTTCACCCTAGACTGTAGACAAATAGTTGATTTTTCTCCTCAGAATATTTTAGTATGTTTAACTGCTTGCTACTGTAAATAGTTCTTGTGTTGACTAACTGCTGCATTTAATTTTCACTTTTGTCAAGCAAGAATTGCATTCCGACACCCACATGTTGCAGTCTGGTAAATCCCAACACTGGGTGCATGTAGACTTCAGGAAGGAGCACTTACATTTTTTAGGTTGTTCTGAGACAGGACATAAGAAGAATAATAGTGTCTGGATTCGGTATGTGGCTTGTCCTAAAAGTCTCAAAATAGAAGGTGAGAGCAAGCTCCACTTCTAAAGCTCTCTTGTAGTAACAGTCTGTCACAATTTGTCTTTAACTTAGCACATTCGTCAGCTGCTTACTAAAGTCAAACCATTTAGGCAAGGTTAGGCTTCCTCTGAGAAGAGGGACCTGTATTTCTGTGCTCACAAAGGGCTGCAGCTTATCTGTGGCTCCTCAAGTCTGGGACAGGGAGGTGAAAGAACATGAATGGTGCCAGTGTTAAAGCAGGAGTGAAGGATCACTGAAACAGCTAAAGCCCCTTAATTTTCCTTTATATATACATGGCTAAGCATATCTTACTTCCCAAGTCCCTTGTGCAGGTGTGTAGGGGTTGTGCAGCCATTTTAACATTGTGTTATACAAGTAAAAAGATCATTGTATTCAGTAGCTCTTTGTCACTTATTAAAGTCATGGCATTTATGCTATAAATTCCTAACATGTGAAGTCCCTTTTGGGAACCCCCCATGAGCAATGTAGTCCAAGGATGTTTGCTGTAACTCTTCAATATTTCTGTAGGCTCATCATGGGAGGTCCTATATAAATTAATAAGCAATATTACTAATGTCAGTTTTCATGAACACATCTCTATGTTGTATAAATATCAGCTGATCCATTTGCATGAGTCACCTTCTAACAAGTCACTTTATGGTTCCTGATTTTGTATCAAAAGTTAATCATTGTCTCATGGCTGCCAGTTTTCAATAAAGTGGACCTTCCTGGGGAACGTTCAGGGAGTGCAGATGGATGTGGCACTTATGGCACTCAAGGTATAGCTGGCAAAGGAAAAACAAATGAGCATTGCTTACATGTTCAGCATTACCTTTAGGAGGTCTACAGAGATTTTGGTCTCTGTTTACACCAATCTTACGTTAGTGACTGTCATATTACATTAGCAAATTTAATCTTTGTTAATGTGATAGAAAGTTGCTAATACAATGAGACTCATTATATTAACAACTTTTGCATCATGTTAGCAAAAGCAAAATTTGCTAACAGAATGCAAAAATTACCAATATGATGAGGTAATCATTATCATTATTCTAACACCTGATTATATTAAGCAGCTACTAACATTTTGTATATGAAATCACTATTTGCACTGTGCTGGGATTTTCTAGGAGTATCTGGAGTACCTAAGTAGGAAAAAAAAAAAACCAAATATTGTTTTACAAATCTTTTTGGAGATAAGGGTTTCCATTTGTATCTTGATATAAATGTCAGTTAGTCAAAGTCATTCTGAAATTAAATTTTTTGACCTAGAAAACTCTTTTTCCATAGAACATAAGCAATTTAATGATCTATGTTGTGACTAAGGCAGTAAGAGAACACAAAGAGAGAGTGGATCACTGTTGATCTTATATCACCTTTTGGCTTTGAAAAGTAATTTCACATGACAAGTCATATTTTACAGTATATAAGAATTTATGTAATATTTCATTAAAACATGTTAATTCACTGTTACAATTTGTATTTTTTGTAGCAAGACATACACGTATTATAGAATAAATTTGCATATAAGATTCATGGTCTTCCCTAATTATCTAATAATTGTTCATTAAAAATGTACCAGGTTTAAATGAAAATTTTTATAATAATATTTTTGATGTACAGAGTATAATCTGACTGCAAAACTCTTTGCAATATGTAATATGCTACATCTCTATTATAATTTCTTGGAAAACAGTCTTATAATTTTTATTCTCTACAAAGCCTTAATTCTTATACAAGCTATGTAATAACAATCTTTTGTCTTTAAAGATCATCTGTAGTGATTAAAGAAATCAATTTAAACATAGATTCTTCATTAAAAGTCCCATAACGGCAATGGGCGAGCTCTGCACACTGCTTTTTCCCACATAAGTAGTAGAGTGGGGAAAATGTTGAGAACATATTGAAATTATAATGTATATGCAGCAAAGGGAAACATCTTGGGCCAGCTGGAGGATGGAACTTCTCAGTTCTAAAGAAACCATCATAGAACCATAGAATGGTTTGGGTTGGAAGCAACCTTAAAAGTCGTCTAGTTCCAATCCCACTGCCATGGACAGGGATACCTTTGACTGGACCAAGTTGCTCACAGCCCCATCCAACTTGGCCTGAAACACATTCAGGGATGGGGCATCCACAACTTCTCTGGACAACCTGTTCCTCACCAATCTCATGGGAAAACATTTCTTCCTCATATCTAATCTAAACATGCTCTCAGTTTGAAGCCATTCCCCCTTGTCCTGTCACCACATGCCCTTGCACAAAGTCTCTCTCCAACTTTCTTGTAGGCTCCCTTCAGGTACTGGGAGGCCACAATTAAGCCACCCCAAAGTCTTCTCTTTTTCAGGCTGAACAACCCCAATTCTCTTAACTTTTCCCCATAGGAGAGATGATCCATACCTCTGATTATCTTGGTGGCCTCCTGTGGACTCGCTCCAACAGCTCCATGTCCTTCCTGTGCAGGGCACCCCAGAGCTGGATGCAGCACTGCAGGGGGGTCTCACCAGAGCAGAGCAGAGGGGCAGAATCCCCTCCCTCTCCCTGCTGTCTTATTGATCAGCCTGTGTTAATACTGGGGGTTGCCCCAATCCAGGTGCAGCACCTTGCACTTGCGTCTGTTAAAACTCATGAGATTCCCATGGGCCCACTCCTTGAGCTTGTCCAGGTCCCTCTGGATGGCATCCCATCCCTCAGGTGTGTCAACCACACCACTCTCCCTGGTATCAACTGCAAATTTGCTGAGATGATCCTCCCTTCATCTGTGTCATTAATGAAGATATTAAATAACATTGGTCCCAATACGGACCCATGAGGACACCACTTGTCACTGATGTCCATCGGGATTCTGAGCCATTGACTGCCAAATCCGTATCCAACTAATGGCCCGCTCATCAAATTCATCTCTCTCCAATTTAAAGAGAAGGTGCTAGGAGGGAGTCTGTCAAAGGCTTTGTGGAAGTCCAGACAAATGACATCTGTAGCCCTTTCCCTGTCCACTGACAGTCACTCCATCACAGAAGGCCACTGGTTTGGTGAGGCAGGACTTGCCCTGTGTGAAGTCATACTGGCTGTCTAAAACCACCTCCCTGTCCTCCATGTGCCTTAGCACAGCTCCTAAAAGGATCTGTTCCATGACTTTCCCAGGCATAGAGGTGATGCTGACAGGTCAGTAGTTCCCAGTGTCCTGCTTTCTACCCTTTTTAAACATGGGTGCAATATTTCCCTTTTTCCAGCCATCTGGGACTTTACCTGATTGCCATGACTTTTCAAATTTCACGAAGAGTGGCTTGGCAACTACATCAGCCAATTCCCTCAGGACTATGAAATGCATCTCATTGCATCCAGTAGATTTACCTATGTTCAGGTTCATGGTCATCAACCTGATCTTTACTTACAGTGAGAAGGACTTTGTTCCCCCTGTCTCCATTTTGCTGTCCATCCACTCAAGAGGTGTGAGAAGTGAGGTTGCCCTTGAAGATGGACAAAAAAGTTGTTGAGTATCTCGGCCTTCTCCTCATGTGTTATTACAAGTTTTCCAGCATTCTTTATCGAGGGAGTACACCATCTTTGACCTTTCTTTTCTGGTTAGTGTGCCTGTAGAAGCTTTACCAAGATGTTCACATAATGTAAAGTCCATTCAAGGACCTGCAATGACTTCAGCTGAAAGTACTTGAATTTTTCAATTCTCAAAGAAGAGATTCACTGGCAAGATATTCACCGCAGATCTCCTTAGCTTCAAAATTTGCTCCAACCTTAATACAAATCAGCTTTATGTTGCTGTTTGTAACTTCTAGAGAAAGGTCATAAGAATGTTCCAATTCAAAGCCAGCAAATGAAGGAAAGAGAAGACTGGGTAATTACATATCCTTTCTGGAGGGACTCAATTTTTTTCTATGCTACTGAATACATAGAAACTACTGGAGAATTATAAACCACAGAGTGGGATGAGTAAACGAGAGAAGCAAGAGAAGCATCTCCTGCTACAGCTCTTTATATGGCAGAGGAATTTCATAGGAACACAGGAACTTATATAAGTGAATATTGAATATTTATCTAGCCCACTATCTTATCATCTAGAGTAGCTGGTAGTAAATACTTCCAAATCACATGTAAAATCTTCAGTATGGTAAATGTGCCATTTAAGTTGAATTAGAACACTTGATATTTAATGTAAATTTTATTATGCATAGTGTAGCATGGTTATTCCAGTTAGCCTCAGAGATATTTAGTCCTTCTTTTGAAGTTCTTAGATAGATAGATAGATAGACAGATAGATAGACAGATAGATAGATAGATAGATAATTGTATAGATTACATGTTGTGTGGTGAAAATTATTTATTTTAATAACTTTGTGTTTATCAGTTCAAAATGAGTTTTCCTTTCAATTTATTGAAAATATCCTGTTCTTATTCTTTTATGTATCACTCATTATTTTATGTCTTTTGACATATTTATCTGCTCTCAAAGCTAAATATTTATAATCTCATTAATCTCTCTTCAGATGTCCTTCTACTTAAGTTTTTCTGTTTCTATTATTCTCTTTTTTAATAACAGATGACTAGAACTAAACACAATACTGAATTTAAAGTCTGGTCCATAAAATCACATAATGGCATAGTAATATTTTCTTTATAAATTTATTAATTTTAAATTATATTTTATTGTGTTCTAACATCTTATTTACGTCTTTAGCTGTAACAGTCTCCATACAGAGCAGGTGTTTTCACTGAGATATTTCCATTTCTTTTATTGCCTAGTTAAAATTATTTAAAGCTCCTGGTTATAGAAGAGTAGTTTCTTCAAAAGTGTGCTATGTCTTGCCCTTGTTTGTATGAAATTTCATCTGTTGCTCTGCTGTTCAGTTGTCTGCTCTGATTGCTATTTAGGTCCTTCTCATGTTCCTCCTGATCTTCTTTTGATGTAATAGCTGCATTTTTAAATGTTTTGACACTGACATTCACCACTGAAGTAAAACACACAGCAGGTGGGAAGTCTACAGATGCTTCCAACTAAACTACTTAGGATAGATATGCATTTAGTATGAATGGCTAAAATGTTGAAACTATCCCATAAGAAGAGAGGTTAATAATCCAGATAGACCAAAACCAGATTCCTATGCCTCACTCGTTCCCAGTCTTTCCAGTACTGCATCTGAGGTAGAACACAGATAATTTCTGTGGAGAGAGAAGCTGTCTTTTATTTGTTCGTAAGGATATGGTGTCCTGTAAATTGAATTGGAATGTCCTAAACACCTGACAATAGACGGAAATAAAATTCTGGAGGGAAAAAAGGATATAAAAACTAGAAGTGAAGAAAAAATATGACGTGCTGGAAGTTGGTACCAGAGAGAGAAAACATGCATTTGTGTGAACCCTGACCCAGGTACCATTCCTGGGCTTAGGCACAAAGTGAAAAATATCATTATGGAAGTATATTTTATGTACTTCCCTAAACACAAAAAATATGCAAAATGGGATATATTTATATATGAACATATAGTCAAAGGTCCTATCTAGCTTTATTTAAAGTTTACCAGTCCTATATAGTATATTTCTTTCTAATTCCCTTTGTTTAGTATAAGCCTGTACATTTTATTGTCTTGGCACTATAATAAAACAACTAACCTTGTTAAAATACATAGCTATGGGAAGTACTGCATGTGAATATGCTTTTCAAATTTCAAATTGAAATCATCTGCAGTGATGCTCTTCAAGGACAGAAGGGTTAGCTGGCACACAGGTGGGAGAAGAGTTGCTCATTAGGGAAGGTTTGTTATGTGGTAACGTATAATTAAGGTAATGGTCACAGCTTGTGTGACAGCAAACACTCTGGCAGTTGTTTGATTGCTGTCTGGGTCAGGAGATCAGCGCTTTCTACAAGATGTGTCCACATTAGTGTGTTAGTGGACAGGTTACAAAGCAAATTATAGCTGCCTTTCTTAGGCATATTACTGTCGAGGCTCATTGTTTTGGGTTTTTTACTGTACATCAGCAATAATAGAGCTTCTGAAGACTGCAGGTGACAGGTTAGGCATTTTATCCTTTGAGTAAATAGTAATCATGGTGTGAAGAAAGTGGGGCATTGGAGATTTTTCCCATTCTTTGAGATTTCCATTCTTCCTTTCTAGTTTGCTCCAAGGGCTCTTTGGGGATACATATATTAAGCCCTTTAAATAGTTCATAATAAATCTTTGTCTCGGGTTGATTCTGACAGTTTTTTAAAGAGTCTTTTAAGAGACAATCCTCAATCATTTGTTAATCCATGGGGTGATCTTCAGACTTCGAGAAAAAAGAAACAGTTCAAGCTCTAGGATTGTGAAGATACAATGTAGAAAAATTTTAACTCAGAAAAACTCAGAAAATACTGTACCATGGAAATTTCACCAATTATACCATGTTCTGCCTGTGCCTAAATGTTTGTTCTCCAAGTTACTCAGTTTGCAAACACTGAAGGAAGAAATATGGATTACCAAAAAAAGGAAGAACTATTTTTATTGATCACTTTATTCCTATTATCATGGGACTGGCCTTGTTTTGCTTAGTACTTGAATTGAAGGGGCATTATGGGAAAAAAGTTATTGTTCCCATTGTTAAAATAAAGCCAAAATATACCCCAAAATTCTGTCTGTTAAGTGTTTATCATTCAAGCCTTGTGATAAATGTGCCAAAATATCTGCAGTGTGGGCTGATTTTTTAACACGCTGTTTCCTGTGTTATATGACAGGTTCTGATTATGTCTGTCAAAAATCTTCTTAATTCCACAGTGCAAAATAAATAGATAAAGGTAGAAAATATAATAAAAGTAAGATGTCCAGTCCACTTGACATTTGTCTTTACTAAATAATTTGAATGAATAGTTTTCTAAGAATAATGCATGACTGCAGCCCACAGAAACTACCTCTAGGGGTTTTTTTCTTCATCAGCCTCAAGTCTGTCATTTTTGGAGATACTTGTTCTCAACTCTTTTTGAATTTCAACGGCATAGCACTTGCCATGACTTTCAGCTTTTTTATAAATTCTGCATAAACAAAGAAATCTTTAAGTGCTAGCTTATCTGTATAAGAACTCTCTTGGTGTACCTTAGGAATATTGTTGCCATATTTTAATTTAATATGCTGCCCTAAGGAGAAAATATTGTAACAGGAACAAGGAAGCAGTTCTAATAAGGGACAAAGCTATAGAGACACCTGGGCAATTGGGTCTCTTACCCTTTCTTCAGCCGGGAACGTTGGAGTGTTGGAAGTGAGGGCTGCTGCTGAAAGCACTACCAGCTGAGCAGTACATCCCAACAGCATCAGCTACCTGCTCTGCCAGCTGTGCTAGCAAATCGCTCAGAAGCTGCAGGATTAGCAGCCTGTCTGATTCATCTTATCCTGCACTGGGTCATAGAGTGTCTATGTGACAGATGAGAAGGGACAGAGAATCTTGTGATGATGGAAAGCTAATAGCGTTCTGAAATACATTTGGATGCACACTGTTGAGGATATAAGTATTTTCATGTTTAAGTAATAGTTGTATTTATGGAATATTTTTAAGTGCTACTTGTTTGGCAAAGTATGAGAAAGGCTATATTTCTTCATTTTTTCCATTATTCTTTTTATTGAAAAATACCAGTGTTAGTTAAACCTGGTTTTGACATGGATAAGTAGATTCTGAGTATGCGAAATTATGTTTTCTTACATTTTAAGTGTCACTTCACTGTATTCTGAAATATGAAGCCATGACATGGTGCTTAGCACCATACCTATTGCCACTGACTGTCCAGTGATGAAGTGATCTGTAAGCAAAACATTAAACATATGATGAAAACATTCTTCTAGACAATTATACGTATTTTTGACTGACAACGTATGTTGTGTAACTCCAACTTGCTTGTTTTTTATCATTGAACCATTCTAAATTAGCTAAAAATTTGTTTTATAAAGGAAATTATTTCTTGCCTTCCATGTTTCAAAATATTTATAGAGTACCTGTTTGCATTTGACACACCAATATGCATTCAGATAAGGCTTAAACTTGGAAAGTGAAACAGTTTGATAGAGCCAATATGATTGAAATCCAAAGAAGAGAATGGAAACCTCTTTGCAGTGTTCAGTAGTTGTTCACTGTTAGCAAAGAGGAACCCAGGTGCTTACCATGTTAGAAAAATATAAGAGGTCCAATGGTGCCACAGTCTTACCACCCCCTTTTTTTCCCCTTTTCAGTGTGTAAACAGAAATTCTAGGTCAGGTGGCCCTCTCTGTTTATTGCTGCTAAGCCAGTAAGCGTTCGCCGTTCAAAATGATCAGTCTGTCTTTGCACATGTTCACTTGCCTGATTTAAACATATGCCCAGTAGCTACGTGCTTTTCTAGACAGGTTATTCAACAAGGTTACACAATTTGTGCAAAGTGATTTTTTGTCAGGATTCTATATGCATTGATGTAACAATCCAGTAGATACTAGCAACCAGTTACTGCCCCTTGGTTAGGCTGCATGGGAGATTCATGTATATAAAATAGTGTATTAAAGTAAACTTACAAAAGCAATGAGCAATCATTGCAAATGTAATTTTTTCTTCCTCTTTGGGATTCTAATTTTAAAAGCATTAAAGAAGACAGCTGCTCATGCTGTGATATGCGCTAAACAGCCTGAAGGATGGAAAAAAATATATTTGTAGCTCATAATAACTATTGACCTTTCTGATATACAGTGTTCTCTGTGTTAGCTATTCTGTTCTATCAACAGTGAAGATTGAACATGACTTTTTAATAGAAAACATGGGGTTTCAAGCTGCTTTCACAAAGGTGTTTATGTATTGTTATTTTGTATTGTAGTACAAAGACTAAGTCCTGATGCCCTTTGTCTGACATCATGTTTGTCATAAAAAAGCCCCACTGTTACTGACTGTTTCATATGAGGAATTGGCTCATAACCGTTTTATAGTTGTGATAAAAGCATTGCTCCACTAGATCCAGAACACAGGTATTGAAAATAGAATCCCCCAAATATCCCAGCAGCAGAAAAGGTATTTTCTGAAGAAATAGATTCCTCAAGTGGCTATATTTTCAGGGTATTCCACTAAGACTTCAAACACTCACTTTTTGTATTCATACTGTTGTTCCTTGGCGTACTCAGGCTGCTGCATAATGGCTTTTGCTGGATGTCATGTGCTCTCAAAGAGTATCTTTATGATGCTCCTTTTTTTTCTCTTGAACTTTCCTACTGCTTAGTTGCTGAGTACAGACACATCCACTAGCAGCAGCTTGACTGTGGCACTTGTGTATGTTTCCCCAGAGTGGGATCATCCAAACATCGACTTTGCAGCGTGAGGTAACTCAGCTGCTATTCTTTCCCTCAGGGAAAAGCTTCACCAAAAAGCACCTCCCATTTGGCATATGAAAATCTGGAAAGCAACCTCTTTATTGTGCTTTTTAAGCCCAAGCAGGCTGGCAATGTTAAGCAACATCAGAAGGGACTTTTTAATGTTTGTTGGAGGTGTTTTTATGCCATGTGCTGGGAAGGAACTTTAGTGGGCCATTATTGGCAGCTCTAAACCACAGTTATTTTCACAGCTATGCTCTGTAGTGTCAGTTAATGATTCACAAGTTACTAGACAAGAGCAGAAAACTAGCAAGAAAGAAAAAATACCCTCAGTTGGTCCTTCTAGTGGAGGAGAGAGAGGGAACAACATCAGCATTTAATGGCAGTTTTGTGCTGAAATAAATGCTCAAAATTGTTTATAAGAAGCTGCTCAGTAAGGATAATGATCATTTAAGTTGTGGAAACCAGCCACATCTCAAATGCAATTAAATATCTAGTCCTCTATTCCTCACAGGACCATAAAGCCCTTGGGGAATTCAGTGAAGTTTTTACCCTCAAAACTAGACAGTGGTTTTGTTTTTTTTTTCTTTGTTGTTTTCTCATTTCACTGTATCTTTTTTCCATAAATATTCCTTAACAGAGGATAGATTTTCTCTTGTTTATGATACTACACTCTCCTAATATCAGGACCTCTCCCATCCATTGGATGTGTCCTGTTTCAAACTTTATTAGAATTGCTGCAAAGTAAGTAAACAGTAAGGAAATGATACCAGTGTGCTAATTTTCTTTGGGGCTTTCACTGAGCCTTGAAAACGTATGAGTGTTGCTGACCTCACATGGAACCAAATCAACAGGCTGGGGGTCAGATTATTTATTCCATTGCTTAAAATAAATTAACCTTAGATGTAAAAGTGTAGAGGGAAGTTTGGGCTTCATATGCAGGCTGGTTTATGTACCACTCACTCACAAGACCATAACAGCTTTTTGAGAGTTGTTCCGGTCTATTGGATGAGCATGGGTACATTTGTGACTGTTTAGGTAATGGATTGAAGCCCAGTAGACTGTAACATTCCCAAACAATTTTTAAAGTTCCCTACCATGACTAGTTCTGTTAATAACAAATCTTTATTATGTTGGTTTCAAACAGACAAAAAAGTTCTGTGTCTTTCATAGATCACTGACATACCCAAATTTGTTGTAAAATCTGTCTTTCAATGCTATAGTGTAACAAAAATCTTATTCGTAGCTTCATCCTGGCAGTACTTTGTTTATAGCTCTGTCCTGGCTCTTAACTCATTCTTTATTCTAGCAGGTATATAAAGAGTTCTCTGGGTTAAAGTTTACATGGGAGGTAAATTGCATATGTTGGAAATTAATAGCCTGATGTTTTTAGACTAGAAGAAGAATAGGAGATGCACAAGAAGGAAAGCTTGAAAGCATTAAATAAAGTAATACTTGACCCTATCCTGGGCTGCATCCAGAGCAGCATGGCCAGCAGAGCAAGGGAGAGCACTCTGCCCCTCTACTCCACTCTCATGAGACCCCACCTGATGTGCTGCATCCAGCTCTGGGGTCCTCAGCAGAGGAAGGACATGGACCTATATGGGACACAGTCCAAAGGAGGGCCACAAGATGATTAGAGGGATGAAACACCTCTCATAATAGGAAAGGCTGAGAGAATTTCATTGTTCAGCCTGAAGAAGAGAAGGCTCCAGGGAGAACTTAGAGCAGCTTTCCAGTAGCTGAAGAGAGCTACAAGAAAGCTGGAGAGGGACTTTTTACAAGGGCATGTAGTGACAAGACAAGGGGGTATAGTCATAAGGTGAGGGAGATTTGGTTTAGATTAGATGTGAGGAAAAAGTTCTTTACTATGAGAATGGTGGACACTGTAAATGTTTGCCCAAGATGTTGTGAATGCCCCATCCCTGGGAAGTGTCCTAGGCTGGGTTGGATGGGCTCTGACCAACCTGTCTAGTAGAAGGCATCCCTGTCCACGGCAGGTGGGCACTAGATAGTCTTTAAAGTCCCTTCCAACCCAAAGCATTTTATGATTCTGTAATTATTAGTCCAGTAAGGGTAGTTCAGATTACTTTGGTTCTGAAAGGATAACAGAACATTCAAAAATTTCTCTGATAATACTAGGGAATGCCTGCCAATAAGCTTTTGCTTTAGTTTCTCCTGCATAAGTACAGTCAGTACACGGGCATGGCTGAATTAAAAAGCAAACAGGGTAAGCTCATTTTACGTAATACCACAGGATAACTTTCCAAAGCATGGCTTATTTCTCTGCAGATCCAGCCATTTTTGTGTCCATACTATAGTATGCATGTAGTAGTGTTTGCACTTGTAAAATCTGCAACCTAAGCATTAACAATACAGATTAATACAGTTTGCACATTAAAATTGTATTGCTTGTGAATGTATGATAGTTGTGTGAAACTATAACTTATTTTGCCAGTAACTGCCTGTGCAGTTTTGCTTATCATAGGTAAAACAACATTAAGTTCTCTTACAGAATTCTGGTTTACTTTAGTCTGTGGTTAATGTTACATTTGTTGTATTTTGGAGAACAGTAGAAGCACATTTCAAAGGCTGGTATAACCACATACACCAGACTGAATGTAGTCATGTCTAAAGCCCTAAACAACTGTCCGCAAAGGATGTTAGCAATTTTAAAATAATGATCAGGAACTTGATCCAAGTCTTTCTACAGTATTCCTACTTTCTTAAATGGGACCAAGCTCTAGGTGGCTCAAGTTTCCCAAAGACAGGGAACCTGTGCTACTTGAGAGACATCTGGAATCCATCAACTTCTCCAGAAAGATTTGGGACTTCTGGAGGTCCTGTGTAAAACTGCTGTTCCTGTCCATGTCTCAGACACTGTGGGGCAGCTCACGAGAATGCTGTGTGTGGACAATTAAGCCTTCAGTCACAGAATTCATCTTAAATGAAGGAACTGTTCTTCTTAACGCATCTCTAATAGTTTATCCCTTTAAAGTTTCTATAGTTAAGCAGTAGGTTTTTTACTACTTCCTTTGGAGGCAATTTTCAACAAATGAAAATTTGGAATTAACTATGCAAATTAAAAATATTAACTACACTACATTGTGGCCAAACAGTTCAAGTCAACAGATTCCTGTATAATATCCAAGTTCTTGTAAATCCACAGTGTATAAAGCAGATCAGATATCAAACATATTGTCCCACTTTCTTGGCTGTTGTAACTAAATTCACTGCTACTTCACTGACTTATGTTTTGCCTGAATGCGTGGACTTTTGTCATATTAAAAACACTTGTATATATCTGAGTTATATCTGAATATCTCTTGTTCTTCCAGTTTCAAACATCTAAGCTTAAGAGCATGCACCATTACATGTGGACCAGTAAATACAGTGATTATAAAAATAATTATATCTATAGGTGTAAATATGTATAGCATGTTCTTTAAAAATTGTGGGAAAAAAATGAAATAAATATATTACATGTAAGGTTTCGATGTAAAATTGTTTGCAAAAAATTAAGGATTTTACATGAGACAACCTAGGCCATACCATACCTGGATCTGGAAGATTTGGGGAGATAAGAGTGGGGGGAAAAGGGAAAAACCAATAAATAAAAAAACATTAAAAGATCTAGCTTTCAACAGAAGTCTGATAGCATTTAAAGTTTATATGCCTTTGAATTTCTAATAGGCTTATAGGTCATGAAAAATGAATTGTCTTCATCTTGGAGGTAAGGTGACAAAAAAGAACAGTTTATTATCTTGTCTGAAAACATTACCTAGATATAAATTCTTTATAGGAAGTCATCCTTCTTTCCATTTCTTTTGAAAGAGCTGCCCTGAATCTTCCCCTTTTGAGTGATGCCTTGTCCAGATCCCAGTATTATTCCCCCTATGTAAAGGAAAGATTGGAACTAAGTCACCTAAAGTCTGGGTCCAATTCTTAACTTCTTCAGCTTTTCAGTAAATAGCAAAACAGAAATTTCACGAGTCTTACCCAGTCACCTACAAGTACCATGAATTTCGAACTCAAATCTGGTTATTCAGGAATTCAAGTTCCTGTTTATAACTGGGACAGCTTACAGCAAAAATATAATTCCTCCTTTTGGAAGCAGTATTACCTTGGAAGAATGAATGAGCCCCTGCCACCCACAGTGTTAAATAAATAGCTCACGTAGTCCTTGATTTCACAAGATGCTGAGCACACTGGTGAGACCAAGAGAGCACCTATAGAATTTGCTAGCTCTGTGCTCGTTAGTTGGTTTCCAGGCAGGCTGCCAGTGTCCATAAAGAGGCCTAAGTGGTTCATCCAAATAGTTCAGGAATCTTCAGCAGTTTCCTAAACTAAGTTTTAGTTTCCAGTACTTGCCTATGTTCAGCCTGCAATCAGCCTTGACCCACTTCACTTAAAACCATTCATTTGCACAATTGCTTAGTAACTTGCACTTATTGGAATTAGATTGTCTTAACTTGTAGCTTTTGAATTGTATTTGTTGGGGTAGTTGTTTTGAAAATCTATCTTTTAGTTATAAAATAATCAAATTTGTTCTGTAAGATATTGAGAGAGAATGATCTTGGCAAATAGTGATTTTTTGAGAGTCACTTTTCTGATTAAAGACAGCTAGGTACTCAAGGTTAAATTTTCTTAGTCTTTTAATGCCTGGTTACAGACAATAAACTGCATAGAAGAAATAGAAACATTTTAAAATTGCATCTAGTCCATTTGAAAATGATAGATTTACATTACTTAATTGTTCATCTGAACATAATGATTCTCAGCTCCCTATGCAAAGGTTTATAAGACTTTAAGAAAACGTGAGAAGAGGTTTGCAAGTGTAGAAGACAACAGGAAAAAAGCTCCCTTTTCCTTACTCATTTGTATGTTCTCTTATTTTGTTTCTCTTTTAAGAGCTGGCTGTATAGTTGGTGTTTGAGAATGTCTCTTTAAAGATGCATGGACATATGTTTTCAAGGAAGTGAAAGGAAAGCCAGGTGAAAGCTTCCTAAAATGCTATAAAATTCAGAAAATCCTTTATGTTAAACCATAAGGGGTTTTTTTCCACCAATCTCCTCAAATTTCTTGTCAGTGTTTGGTTTTCCCTCTATAGCTTCCTTTCTTCCTAAGACTGAGAAGCCTATCTTTTCTCTGTTTGGCATGCAAAAATTCATTTTTCTCCTCTCAATTATTTTTAATGCATGTCAAGAAAAAAAACCCCAGAAGATGGTGAACATTATTCAGCCTACTGTGGCAGCTTTTTGTTATTTAAGACATAAATCAAATGTGGAACTTCTTTTTTTCCTGGGGGACAAACTGTTTATCTGAATTTGAATGTGCTTGTGAATCACTCATTGGGACAGTACTCGTGCTATTGCTGTGTAAGAACAATTATTTGCATTGGTTTACATTGTTTTGCTCTATAGCATTAAAGTAGTCAGTGTATAGTACCTCTGCAGATCTCTGCAGGATTAGAGCAATGGATCTCAGTCCTCCAAACAGCTATGGATATGTTTATGTCCCATCAGAAGAATTCTTCCAGTATGTGAGGTTAAACGGTCCATGACTGATTTGTGGGGTCTGGAGCCAAGATTATTCCCAAGGCAAAGCCCATTGAAGGATCAGAGATACAAGGTTTGTTCACAAAGAAATGTCTGGAATCACAGAAGTTCGCAGAATCACAGAATATTCTGAATTGGAAGGGACCCACAAGGAGCATCAAGTCCAACTCCTTAGTGAATGGCCTGTACAGGGATCAAATCCACAATCTTGGTGTTACCAGCACCATGCTCTGACCAGCTGAGCTAATCTCAGTAAATGAAAATAACAACATCGTTTTGTGAATTGGCTGCTATTTCATCCTATCTTACCATTTTGCCTCTGTGGCTCTTACTTAACCTTTTTAACACTTGTGACACTTCCGTATGGGTATAGTGGGTTGCAGTTTCGTTCCCTTTGAAATGGAAAATGCTTTCCTTGTGTCTAGAAATCTCATCCTGCATTATCAGCTTTGGGAGTGGAAAGAGAAGAGGTTTATTCCTTTAGTAGTATCTGCTGAAGATGTTTAAGGGCACACAAAGGCAAGTGCTTTCCCAATAGAGTACACAATTACCTGCTTTGCAAAGACAACCCAGCCTTAGTTTTTATACTTCTAAGCTTGACAGTGTAAAATACTTTCATTCACATGCAGTAAGCATTGACTTTTATCACATAATTAGCATTCCAAACCCACAGTTTCAGAAGTTTATAACTCAACAGTAGGTTTAAACTCAGTAAATTCAAGCCAGAAGCCTTATTTTTCAGTGTAAAAAGACACATTTTGTTTCTACAGTATCAAGCCAAGCAGGCCTTGTCTATTTCAGGCTTTTGCTTAAGGTTTTAGATGACAAATTTTTTTTAAAATCAAAAATTAATTGCTAGAGTTTCATTCTGATATTCCTCAGATTGCAAGTCTCCTTTGACGTAATTGAATAAAAATTTGAAGAGTTTCAGTGACAGGCATTTAAAACCAAGTTCTGAGAACCCATAATGGACCAAATCCCATATATTCCTATGCAAATCTCACTGACATCGATGGATCTGTTCTGTACCCATCCTATTTTTAAAATCCTGCATGCATAATCACCATCAGCATTGTTACAGTATCTACCGTGGGTGGGTGCAACTCTGAATGCAGATTTGCACTATCAGCCCTAATGGTTCTCTCTCGAGAGAAATTCAAAATGCTGTTCATAAGCTGTTCTGGACTTTTAGGTAACTAATCCCATTTTACACATACACTCTCAGGTACTTTTTGTTAAAGAAAATCAAACACTTCAGGATACATATTTATATGGTAAACACTGTTCCAGTCTGTTGGATAAATTATGTGCATTTTATAACTTTCACTTACAGAGATGTATAGGTTTGTACATAGTATAATAACAGCAAAATGATGTTAATCTTATTATATATGATTAAATGAACCCAAAAAATGTCAATGCCAAGTACACTTTGCTGCATGTCAGGTGTTATCCTTTCTTTCATTTAACTGTGTATGAAAGAGAAATTTTAATTTCAATTTTTTGGGAATGGTACATATGTATTACAGCCTGATTTTTATTGAGCATAAGATATTGTGTGTTTAATTAACATTACTTCTGTATGTTTAGGTAATTACCATTAGAACACAGGAGGACATATTGTGCTTATTGCCTGTGCTAGAGCATAATGTGCTGGACTACAACAACTACACTTGTTAAACTGATTTTAGCATTTCTTCACACAGCAGGAAGCACCCATGCTGTGGTTTCTGAATGTACTCTTTAACTACTGCACTGTACTGTACAATAATTATGATCCTCATCTTACCAGTACTGCTGCTATCCAGGTAACTTCGGCTGCTGTTTGAGGATTTCACTGTCCCATACCCTGAAACATATCTTTTCCTTCAGAGTTTTATTTCTTATGTGATATTGCTGAACAGAGCTGAATTTTTTGAGGACAGGTCTGTTGCATGGATTGTGATGGCTTCACATTTGTTCAGGTCTCCAAGGACCCGCACCAATAAATGTGAAAGAGACAACAGCAGAATGGCATACTTTCCCATTTCCACCAGGATGAAAAAAAATACTCTAAATTAAGTCTAACCTTAAATGTATAATCTGTCCTTGGGAGAAAAAAAAAAAAGGATATAGCATCTTCAAGCTCTTGGCATCCCTTACGAGAAAAAATTGGTTCTAAGGGTCTCTGATCTTGTGTTTTAGTAAAATAGAACTGCACGGCTGACTGACAGTTCTGATCTAAAGCATTTACGTTTAAGTTTTGATCTCTCTGCTTTTGATTAAAACTAATGAGCTCATTTAATTCAAAATGGGAATCTCTGATAAGAGAAATAAGGTTGATGTGATTGGATTAGAGGGGCAAATTAAACTCTTAGAGCAGAAGTTTGTGCTTATATAGTGTATTAAAAAGCTGTTGGCGTATTATGGTGTGTTAGATGATGAGAAAAATTTCATAGTAATTCATATTTAATCAGAAGAAATGAAAGTACTAAATATAACATGGCTCTGCTTTTCCCTCGAGTGATAAAGAGCTGTACATTTAAAATGACATCGAATTCATGCTCTCTAAAACAAAAAAATCGTAAGAGACACACTAAAGAAAGGGGCACTGTTGTCAGTTATCACAATAGAGCTGAAATGTCATGAACACAAGACAAGTTGACCACATTAAATCAAGGACAATTCAATATAATCCTTAGCTCACAAACAAGTTTTTGTATTTCTGTTGACTGCATAACAAATGTGTTTTAAATAGTTAAACACTTTCTACTAGTAGTTTGTATGGTTCTCCTAAACAATAGAAGTATAATTTCAATATTTTTTTTATTCCATGTTAATTCCTCATTGAAATTGAAATTTTGTTTATCTCAAATAATGCTTGTTTGTTTTAAGCTGCTCCAGAATTTTCCCATTAACAGTATTTTGGGGATAAGTTGTTTATCGGGGCTAAAAATAGTAATCATAAAGATTGTATAAAAAATACCTCAGTGCTGATGCTATTTTATCACAGTTTATACTAAAAGTCTCAAGTATTTTAAGTGGTTGCAGTTAAGGGAGTGAGAAGCACAGGTGAGAGCTATTCTTAGTTGTGAGCAAGAAAAAATCTCTTCAGTTGGACTAAAAAGATATTTCATTAATGTCTAATTAATCACCAATAATAGACTATGTGATGGCAATAATCATAATAATATGTGTTATTTACTTGAGAATTTTTGCCTTCAGGTTGTTTAATGCTTTATTGATAATAAAGACCCTAATTTCCCCTCAGTAATGTGGAACATAAGGCACACAAATCCAGCAGTGACTCACTCTAAGTATCATTGCAGTTGAGGAGTAGAGACCAGAGAATAAAAATCTGCAGAATTTGCAGCCTGTTTCAGGAGAGAACTGCTACCTCAGTGAGATTTTGCCTTTTACAAAATACTGAAGAACAGTTTTTAAAACAATGTCATACACTCTAGTGACATACCCTCCACTCCAGGCATAACTAAATTGTGCAAGAAAGAGTTAATGAGATAAATCTCTGTTAAAAATTCTATGGGAAAAATAACTTGAAAATGAGACATACTGAGTATATGTATATTTTTGTAATTTTTTTTTTTTTGCTAAATAAACATTTTCTAAATGAGGTAAATTGATTGCAACACTCTTAGCATCCATCAGTCATTTATTTTTAGTGAGTTCAAGGATTGCACCTGAAAAATAGCTTAGAGGGGATGTATAAAATCTGAATTACGTGTATATGTATTTTTTCTATTCCCTAGTGGAATCTACAAACCCCAGTTTACTAACCACTGACAACACTCTAGAGCGCTCTTTTTTCATCCGAATGAAATCTACACTGACCAAGCGAGGAGTGCACATCAAATCATCAGGATACAAGGTAAGGGTTGCACTGTAGCATGAAATATTGACATCTTGAAATTATGTTCATTCATGTTCCAAGAACACCTTAACAGACAGAAAAAGGAGCTATTTCACATTTGCATATGTCTCGTTCCTTTTGTTAAAAAATCATTAATACATATTTCCAGCCTGAGGTTTGTCTTTTGTACCACACCTCCATTAAATTGATCGTTATGATAAATGTTGATGCTAACAGCATGATAGCCTTCAAAAGTGCAACACTTCCAAAGTAAAGGTATCTTTTACCAAAGAAGGTGAGTCAGAGTAACATCTCTTTTCCCTTAGTGGAAAATTACTGCTCATTTTGTTAGACTGTTAGTCATCTTTGGGTTATGTTTTTCGCAGAGAGGTAGGATTTCTTCATGCAGGCAGTATGCTATTTCATTTCACTGCCATTCCAGCTGTAGGAAACAACAAGCCACAATGAGTACTTTTCCACCATTTTTCTTTCATTGTCTGTCTGAGGGGCATCTGCTGCTGGGGATCATATTTGCTGGATTTCAGACTCTTTTAAGATATGAAAGTCTCTTGTTCCTTATCAGCAGTAATCTCATTTTTCTTCAGTCATATATCGCTCATAGTGCCTGTAGCTATCAGTTGTTTTGCAGTATACTAAACCTAGAAGGAATAGCACATTTTTAACATTGTCAACTTGTGGAATGAAATATGTCATCCATTAAGTTTTATACAAGATAAAAGAGTGGTGCAAGAAAGCAAGTCTGAGAATGTGTGGGTATTTAAAGAAGTTGCTTGTCAACATTCATTTAAAAACTTTCACACCCATTTTGTTTCCATTTTTAGAGGAAGATTTAGAGAAACTTTAAAGTAAAATTCCCCAACTCACTTTTCCCAAAAAATTCTCTGAGAATATAGCATTGTGGTAGCTACCTGAGAAGTAAAAATCTAGCTGAAATGTCTTCTTTGCAAGCAAGTGACTGGGAGTCCTACTCTTGGGTGGTTTCTGGGTCAAGAAGATTAAAGTAGTTGCTAGTAGAAGTTTAAAGTCCAAAGCAGTGGTTTCTTAAGGCACGCAAGCTTTGATCTGTGTCTTGTTTAATTGTTAACACCTGAAAGAATGCACTGAGTACTTCTTCATGCTTACAAGTCTGGGGAGGTATCAAGACCAGGAAATGTACTGACACTAAAGTGTCTTAGGAGGAAGGAGAATGAATGAATTAATTAATTCATTAATTGGTAGATCATGGAGTCATAGAATGGTTTGGGTTGGAAGAGATCTTACAGATCATCTAGTTCCAACCTCCCTGGCATGAGCAGGGACATGTTCCACTAAACCAGTTTGCTCACAACCCCGTTGACCTGGCCCTGAACAATTCCAGGGATGGGATATCCACCACTTCTCTGGACAATCCATTCCAGTGTCTCATCCCTCACAGTAAATAATTTCTTCCTCATATCTAATCTAGACCTAGTGTCTTTCAGTTTGAAGTCACTCCCACTTGTCCTATCACTACATGCCCTTGTAAAACGTCTCTCTCTAGATATTCTGTAGGTGCCTTTAGGTACTGGAAGACTGCTATAAGTTCACGCGGAAGACTTCTCTTCTCCAGGCTGAACAACGCCAATTCTTTCAGCCTTTCTACTAGCCTCACAGGAGAGATATTCCATCCCTCTAAATATCTTCATGGCCCTACTCTGGTCTGTGCCCTTGCTGTGTTGGGCACCCCAGAGCTGGATGCAGCACTCCAGGTGGAGATCTCACCAGAATGGAGTAGAGGGGGAGAGTTACCTCCCTTGCCTGGCTGGCCACATTTCTTTTGATGCCACCCAGGACACAATTAACTCTCTGGGCTGTGAGTGCACCTTGCTAGGTCATGTCCAGCCTCTCACCCACTAGCATCCCAAAGTCCTTCTCCTCAGGGCTGCTGTCAATCCATTCTCCGCCCAGCCTGTGTTTGTGCTTGGAATTGCCCTCACCCAGAACTTGCTTTGCTAGATATTTTTGATGCAATAACAATGGGTAAACATAGGGAATTTGTCTGTGGATTTTGTAGTCTCACATTTTTTGCTAGATGTAGGTAGGAACAAAAGGAAGACATATAAGTGATTGTCATTCTCTCTCTTGGACTCCTGACAATCTAATGTTACTCCAACATCAGAACAGGACATACAGGCTGCCTTCAGAAGGTGGGGTTTTTACTCATTGCAATATAATTTTTGAAATTCACAGTAGACCCTTGACTCAAAAGACATGATAATGTCTATCATATAAACACAATTTAATTTCTCTTAGAGCTGCTCATGCCTCATGGAAGCACTTAAACCATAACTGAGATGTCACAAGTACAGCAAAATTAGTTTTGAAAGATCAGATATCATTTGTAGCCAGCTTTTCCTCAAAACAATTAATGGATAAAAAGTATGATAGTCAACAAAACTGCCTCTAAATAAAACATTTGGGTTGTTCCAAATTTTTTTATGAGGCAAGTCAGCTTGAGTACAATTGCATAAACAGTGTACAAGCCCTAGGCAGGTGTAAAAATAGATGTGCAGTTCTTCTGCTTTTTGATGTTTTTAAGGATTTTGTAACTGGCAGGATTTGGCTGAATTCAGCTGTGTCCAGCAATTTGAATTGCACTCTGACAATTTTTCAAAAGCATGGTTATTGGCACTCTGTGTTCTATGGAAGGATCATTATCCATGGCTACAGCGAGCCCCAGAAAAATAGTACATTCATTTTAGAACAGTTGGATCAAGTGAATATCCTTTTAACCGAGTTTTAAGAACTGCCTTGTTTAAATATTTTTGTCAGTTGGTGTATCAGACAAGCATAATAAAACTCAACTGCTATAGTGGATGTCACTTTTAGGAATCTTAGTCATTGATTTCTAAAAGTCCAGTACTAGAACAAACTTATGGTCTCTTAAATTTATTAAGATACTTATCAAAATTAAGAAAGATCCATGAGTCTTGTCATATACATCTGTAAGAAATTATCAACAGGGAAGAATAGTTGCATAATATTAACAAAGATCATGGGAAAAGATGGCTAAGTTCTGCATCAGAGGTCCCTGGAAGTATTTCAGCACTTACTCAGAAAACTCTGTGCCAGCTGGGATCATGGGCAGCAGAGTTCCTCAGGAAATCCTGGTGGAGCAGGCTGACTAAAGAGCCACTGTGTCACACCTTCAGAATACAACAGAGCATTGCATTTGTCATCTGTAAAACGCAAGGGCTCTTGGCTAACACCTTCCCTTGAGCTCTTGTAAGGGGATTCAGGGGTAATCCCCCTGAATCAGCATACAACCATTCATTGGGAGCAGTGTGCTAGGAACTGTCGGTGTTATGAGTCAGATTTTAGATCTGTCAAAGATATTCAGCTCCCTGTTGATTCAGTCCTCCAGCAGTGACAAATTTTTTTCATCTTTGTGAAGTAGTTGTGTCTTGATCCAAACTCTTGCTGAGCTCAGAACCACATAGTCATTTTTCCTTGCTTTGAGGACTGCTGGTGAATGTTTCCTGTAGACAGCAAATTATTGAGGTGGTCCACAAGGTACTTAGTCAATTTTCAGAATGAGTGATGCCTGCCTTAGGAAAATCACATAAAAGTGAAAACAGACCAAGAATGAAATTGATTAATCATTCAGGTTGATCTAGTCAAAACTAATTTTCTATCAAAAGAAATGTTGAAAAAAAATCAGACTGATAAATTTACACATATGTATGCATCAAAGAAACCCTGCTCTAGACAATTCTGACATGAGATGAACCCTGTTTATAGTTCCTTCCTGGACTGATATAACTAGTTCTGAATTACACATAAAGATGGAGGTAATGGCCTTTTTCCATGAATTATGTTACCTTAAAAGTGTAAGTGGAAAAGTGATTACATGATTTAATCCTTCCTCTCTCTTTCCCTTTCATTGTTCCCCAGCACTCTCCTTGAATTAGAATTTCCCATTGTTAATGCTCTTAGGCTCAGAGGCTTGTAGGAAAAGAGTTTAGATACAGTACTAGAGTTATAAATTTTTCAGTTAATAAATTTAAAATCTTTAAAAACAATGAAATAAAATTTAGTCAACTGATAAGACACATGGAAAACAAATAAAAAGAAAAAAATTATATAATTCCATTCACTGCAAAACTCAGAATGTATTACCATTGCCGCTGTTGTCTGAGATACATGCTGGAGAGACTTACTGTTTGTTTTCCACTGAAAACGTATCACATCTTCCTTTTTTTCCAATATTTATTTTTTCATCAGTGAAAGACGGTTTTGTATTTAATTTTTATTTTATCTTCATTTTACCTCCTTTTCCATTTGTTTTCCTCCCTTTAAGAGTCACAGTTCTGTCCACTTAAAAATTATCCCAACTTCAGTTTTCCCACTGACTCAGTCATATGTCAAAGCTAATTTTAACTCAAAATTACTTTGTTCAGGTCCAGTGATACATATTGTACTCCTCTACAGTATCCTATTATTGTTTTGTCATGTTTACTTGCCTGTCAGATTGTGCTAGAATTTTCTTTGTTCAAACTTACATGACTTGATACTGTTCTCTTGAACAAAGCTTAACTAGTGGGATCAGGAAGTAGTCAAAACATCAAACATAATCAGTCAGTAGTTGCCAGCTGTTTCCAGCTCATCAGCTCATCAGAGGTGTTACTATATATCCATACATACTCCTCTACTCTTTTATGGAATAGCATTCTCATTATAAGCTATTACAGAGCTTGTTATAATTTTGAAGATGGAAATCTAAATTTTTTGTTGAAATTTTATGCCTGTCACAGTTCTACTATGAGTCTCTTTCACGCTATTTCTGCTTTTATTCAGTATTTATTTTTTTTAGAAGAACCTGAAGAGTTGGGCAAGATTTGCAGAACTTAATTGAGCATTTGAAGTGCAGGTTTTGGCAGAATTTAGATTCATTAATCCCAGAGGGCAAGAGAGTCAAAAACTTTGTTAGAAAGACAAAATTACATTGGACTTACCTTGTGATACTGTTGCCTTTGTTCAATCCAAAACTGAAATGATTGCTTCTCATCCAAGTGAAAGATTCACCTGGAATTCAGAAACAAGATATCCCTATTCCAAAATCACTTTAAGGATCCAATATATCACTGCAGAAAACCACCTTTCATGTCAGGGGGATAGGATGGAGGAGGAAAGAGAAGATAGAGGTTTTTGCCTAATAGTATTACGATTCGTACATTTTTCGGATGTGGCCTGTGCTAGAGACAGATTTTATTCCCCCCTCCGAATGAGGGAATTCACATATCCCACTTTACAGCTTAGCCTAAATTTTTTCCTCCTCTTCTAATATTTTTACCCCTTGAAATTTTTTCTCTCAAGTATTTTATTCTGTCCCAGAAAGATGTCCTGACCTTTCTCTGTAGGAAGAAAAAAACTGCAGAATTTAGTATTTTATCACATGGTTACTGCCACACCTCTTTAATTGAGTGAAGAAGGAATAAGAAACCAACATCAGGAAGCATTATGTGAAGAGTTTTCTAAATGTCAGCACATGCATTCCCCAGACTTTTCAGCACTGGGAAGACTTAAAGGTAATTTGTCAGTGAGAAAGAACTGATCGAGAATTCACCCATGTAAATCGATGACCTTTTTGTCAAAAGGAAGTCTCTTAGCTAGTAAAGATGCAGCATGACTTGAAAAAGAACAAAATACTAATGGGCCAATCTGAATCTTATGAAGTATCTACTTTTAGATATAAAGATATGGTTCAAGAAATAATGGTCTGCAACTGGATTAAGAAGACTGAGGCTCATTTTATGCCTTGATATAAAACCGTGAGATTCTATTAGGAGAGCTGTCTGGAAAAGCTTGGTTCACACTCAGCATCTAAATACATTAACCAATTTTTTTAAAGTGTTCAGTAGCTAGGAATTCTACCTTCTCAAAAAAAAAACATTTTCAGGGATGAGCATCTTTTAAATGGGATTTATAGCACTGTTCTACTATCTGGAAAAATGAATATGTGTTAGGCATTCATTATTGCAGTAGCACCATTGAAATTAACCAGTTAGTGTTATATAAAAGGCCTTTTTAATAGCAGTCTTCTTTACAAGAAAGATTCAAGCTTTGATCATTCCTCACAATGACTGCAGCTATAGTATTCCTGACACTGTATCTCCTCAAATATTGTCTTAAATGTTCAGATGGCCTCAGAGTTGTGATTTGCTCCAAACTGAGTAAAAGGGAAATCAATTCTGGATTCTGGAAGGAAAGAAAAAAAAAAAAAAAAAAAAACAAAAAAAAAAAAAAACCAAAAACAAAAAAAAAAAACCATAAAATTGAGTTAGCACAGATTGCTTTCTGGGAGGTTTTTTTATTTTCATAAATTCTATTATCAAAGTATAAGGGATATTATCACCAAATTAGCAGTAATTGCCTTTGATTCTGGTTTTTAGGCAGTATAATTCTGAAGCCTCCTTTTTTAAAAGTCAGTGGATATAACAGTAAGAGAAAACTGTGAGAACAAGATTTACTCTGATGCATAGTAAAATATTCAAAATAGACAGAGATCAGTTCCAAACCAAGTCTGGTATTCTTTCAAGAACCAAGTATTACTGAGTCATAGAGACAGAAAATGTTTGATATGCTTTCATAAGTAGCACTAATTATCTAGACATGTGAACTCATAGTGCAGTGTGGGACCCATTGCAGTGTTAATAGCAGAGCTTAGTGAGCAGGATGAGAGCAAAGAGACCTCAACAGAGAGGGAAAATACCTCTTGTTAAACATTGGGAGAATGGTATTGTGCTTCCAGATAGCAAAAGATGGCTCTTCAGTCCACAGGGTTTTCTTGAGTTATCCACCAATGTTGTTTACCACTGTTTACTGTTAATAACTGGGAATCTGCCTTTCATAGGAGCAAAGAAAAGCACACAAAGTCAGAATTTGCTTTAGGGCAGAGAGATACTGCTGCCCGCATTTCTGCTTCAATTCACTGTTTTATAACTGCTGCCAGTAGATATTTTGGCCCACCTCCTTTTCATAATTTAAAGATTGTTTTAGATGTGCAAATGGAGACACTATTAGCTTTTTTACCTCTACTACTTGCAGCAGTTCAGAGCTTTTGTCAAAAGTATGCTGAGAAAAGACAATAGCCTCATACATTGATTTCCACATTTTTCAAACTTTCACCTTTATGTGCAGTTCTTACCTGTGCAAAGCATTATGTTTTATTGGCTTTTTCCTGTTGCTTATAAAGTCTTTTATATTAATGAATGTACTTTCACAACACTCATCGGAGTCTGAAAAGTGCTAACATACCACAATATCAAGTAACTTGCCAAAGATAACAATGGCTGTTTGTGTCAGAGCCAACTGTGATTACACGCTGTACTTCATCCTCAGCCTTTCTTCCTAGCACATGAATATTGTCAAATCATCTCTGTGTTCCAGTGCATCACACTGCATTTTCTCAGGCTGGTACTTCCTTTGTTTTGATGGTTGCCCTGAATAGACAAAATGAGATGCTGAAGAAAAAAGTACTCAGACCAGATAGCGTGAAGTTTAGCAGAACTTTCACCAAAACAAAAAACAAACAAACAGCAAAAATTTAAAAAAATAAAACCAAAACAAACAGAAAAATATGAACTCCTGCTCTCAACTGGCCTACCACTGACTGTAGAAGAGCTACACCAAAATTCTTTTCCTCAGAAAGAAAACAAAGTGGTGTACCAGCAGAAAAAACACTTTTTCCTGCCCCTTGGATTTAATCCAGGGGAGCTTCCTGAAGCTGCCATTCCTGCCACCTTTCTGGGAGAAGAGCAGGTCTGGTAGCATCTACCTCCTCATCTGGCAGATGGCTTGGCTCCTTGCAAGCTTTACTGTTCTTATATCAAGAAAACCCCAAAGTTATATAGAGACTTTTCTTTTTTTCCAATTTGGTTAATATTTTGTCGTATCCACCATAGATGTCTCCACCCTAAAGACTGTACTAACTACTTTGAAGCAATACATGCAATAAATAAATGTAAAATTGGTGGGGAATCGTTATTTATATTTGATCAAAGTGTAAGTATTAGAAAATCAAAATACCCCATTTGCTGCTGCAGAAAGCACTGGTTTGCATCTGCTGTTCACTTTCTGCATGAACAGGTGCTTGTATAATTTTCAAGCCCATCATTTACTCAAAAGCCAAACTTATTAATATATTTTGGTGCCATATACGCAACATTCTTCTGTACTTACTCATTTGACAAAATAGGAGGAAAAAAAGGCCCAGAGTATTTCAGATATGCCCACCCCCAGTGTGCCATACATGAAGCCAATGGCTGGACAGGAGCCATCGCACGAGGCTTTCATTCTCTGACCTTACCTGGGACAATGAGTCCTGGATAGTGATCTGGACACTGATTTGCTGGTTTTACCATCTAGAACAGAAAATTGATCATGAGTGTTTCAGGGCATGTTTTCCAGACAGAGTTCCTATAGTGTAAATGTCCTTTTTCTCTACTCTCCAGAGAACGTATTCACCAGTATATAACAAAGTAAGGCATTATGCCTCTGTTTCTAGACGTTTAAGCTGCTTCTGTTTCTAAATGTTTGAGTATGCCCCTTGATTAGTCTGAAGAATGGTGTGTGGTTGAGCCCATCCTCTTTACCATATGGAGAAAGCAGAATATAGATGTTTAGTGGAAAGAGTTTCCGTTTCTCCCTTTTACAGCATCATTAGGAAGCCGTCATTCTAATAATAAAAATTCCCATTTGACATCATGGAGGTAAAAAGAAATCACTGCTGACATCAAAAATGAGGTGATATTTCAGCAGTATTATTTCACTGAAGATAAAATGGAAGTCTTTATTACTCCCAATGCTTTTAAAGAAAGCTGAACAAGGCTTATACTGACCCTGAAGCTTATATACCTTAATGCATCTCTAACCAGTATGAAATAAGAAATTTTAATTGTTACTGCTATATTTTTCATCTGTCCCTCCTTAGAACCAAGAATTTTGTGCCTGCTTAAAAAAAAATTATCAGTATCTGAGAATAAGCCTGGAGAGCACGATTGTCTTAATTTTCTCCATTACTTAAAATTCATTAAAAATACCTCAAACAAAGGAAAACACTAAGTGTATTACAAGAAGTGGTGATTTTCTTACAAATTTCATATTGGAGTCTTTACTGAAAATTCATATAAATTGCACAAAGAGGTCTGAGCTCTGAAGAGGTTACTCTGAGGAGGGTTACAAGCTTTATATCATTTTTTATGGATGAGTATTTTATTTTCTCTGAACTTCTTGTGCTCATTGCTATGTGAATTGGTTGCTATTAAAAGGACACAGACAAGGTCTGTTTCATCAGTGGCAAACAATGTTTTTCACTTTTATTTCTGATAGCACATTAGACCCTCCCATTCCCCTCTTCTTTTTACAGAAATATTCAATTATAATTCCAGTCTTTGTATGTTTTTCCATCCTAAACCAAACAATATAGCACATCAGTGACTCTATCCAAATATACATGGAAAAGAGTGTATCTTACTAATATTTGACAATATTTCCAGAGCTTGAGATCTGTTATTTTTCTACTGATTTATTTGTTTGTTTGTTTACTTGCTTGCTTGTTTTAGGGGATGTTTAGAGAGTAATATAGACTGCATACAATCACAGCAATAGGATGCAAGGCTGGTGCCTTCAAAACTGGCAGTATTACTCCCATCAAAACAAAGTTCAAGAAATATTTATTCTTCCCATGGCTTCATTTTCGAGTTGGTCACATACTTGCAAGTAGTGAAAGTCTTCTCTGTATAGCAAGAAAAACCTGATCAAAATGTTTCAGTCTTTTCACTATCAAACTTAAGGGATTTTTGTAGTTAAATATGTCGTGGGGATCATCACATTATTTTGTTCCGGGCAAATATGTTGATAACATAACAGTTGCAGCTCATCTGCTGTTGAGTTACTGCTTCTCAGTTATTCTCAGAAGTAAGATCTGGATTCTTAGAGGCATGAAAATATTTAATGGTTATAAGCCTTTTAAAAATCAAAATTAGTAGATACCAGTTACAGTGAAATATTTAAATCTGAAATGAACTCTGCACTTCCAATGTAAACAGTCTCATTCTGTGCACAAATAGTTTGGACATTTTCCCCAAGAATTTGTCATGTGTGATCAGAATGCTCAATTTTATTTTGTGTGAATTCAGCGGCCCCTTTCGCTTTCGACATATTTTGGAAAGTCTGAGGTATTAGATAAATATTTCTCTTCTTGGGAATTGTTATCTCATTAAATTTTTCATTAATTTCTCCTTGTTCAAGTGGTCAGTGTATCATTTCTTCCTAAAAAATCAGCTGCTTTCAGTTCTTGTGTTTTGGTTAAGTCAGTCCCCCACTAGACGTAGCATTGTGCTTAGGAGATACCTGAATGCAGAGCCCTATTTCACTTAGCTCACAGGGCATCCCTGGATCCAGCCTGGAGCTCCCACAGTCATATGTCCAGGGTCAGGAATGGGGCACTGGACACAGCTTTTCCTGAAGTAGCAAGGAGCTGATTCTCAATATACAAACATGCATTATGGGTTGTTTTCAGTCACTTTATAGTCATATGCATTCATAAATTTTTATATGGTTGGAAGATGCAGACTTTGATGGTACAAAGCTCACAGAAGAGCTTTAGATCACTGGAGCAACCACAGACAAAGTTTATGTTGACAATTTATTAGCTCTTCTCCATCAAGGAAAATTGTTTTTTAGTGCCTGCCTATTAGCAATCACATGCATATTATGAAATTGAGTTTTGGGGAGGACAGCCTGCCATCTGTCTTTTCTGTCTCTTTTTCACAATGCATCATTCTAAAGTTAAAACTTTCTGTGCTTCAAAATGATGTAAAATATGAGATGTCTATAATAGAGACACTTGGAAAGAAAAATGTACTAAGTAGAAATGTAAATCTTTATAGACTTTATAAACAGGCAACTGCTGATGCTATACTTTATGTTTTAGCTTCAAATGCCCTCCACATTTTCCACATGCCATGGTGCTGATAATTAATTAATATATATCTCAAGGAAAGTGAAAATACTTCCTTCCTAAACTCTTTCTGGTTCAGGGCAGTGTTTTGTATGAGTGAAATGGAACTGCAAATGCCTGATGTGGAGAAAGAAAAAGATGTGTGCAGTTTCCTTTTTGTGTTCTGATATGCTAAGATTTTATCAATAATATTGTTTTCCTGTAAAAATATCTGCCTCAGAGAAAATCTGCTGTGTAGCTGTCAGGATTACACCTCTTAGAATATACCTGTGGTGATTCTGTTAAATTGATAAAAACAGAACACTCTGCAGTGTAGAAGGATTGCTGAAAATATTCCGAAGCCCTTTCATGTGTAGCAGCACTTGTATGGCAGTACGTTTATTGTGCTATAAATTCCATCACTGATTTTGGCCATTTCAAATTGATTCTGCAGTAACTGTAAGTAATGAACCTTACAGACAGAGCCAAGGAAAAAAACCTCAAGCCAATAAACTTGTGGCTGTAGGAATACAAATTGTAGAGCTCATTTAGCCTCAGTTTTTATCAAATCATGCAGTGAATACTCCACAAAGCCAGAAAATGTATCCAACAAAACATACAGTGCCATTTCCCTGGCTTGCTTTAAGTTTAGCAGTTAAACCAGACAGTCAATTTTCCCAATACATGTTTGTATGGATTGTCCTGGGGATTTCACCTGAGATTTAAGGAGGGTGCTCAGCATAAGTAGATGAAAGTGGAGAAATTATAACAGAAGTGACTTAAACAGGATAATAAGCCAAATCCTGATCTGTTTTACATGGTCTAAGCAATACCAGGCACCACTGAATTTCATAGGGGTGTAGATGGATGTGCAGTGAGCTACTAATGACTCATCAGGTCAAAATATACAGAAATCTTCAAAATTTACATATATTTCTAGCCTATTTTCCTTTCTTTACTCAAAAGTTCTACCAGGTTAACAAGATATTAAGGATCCCATAGATTTTTACAGAGAACTAATGTGCTTGGTAAACATTTCCATAGGAAAGTTTTAAAATCCATCTAAAAGATGTTGTTCTAAGGTTTTCACATTAGTTTTCTATAGGAAACCCACTGGTCTTGATTTGTTAAATATTGTATATATTTCTCACAATCTTTTAGATCATTCATAGTCTTATTTTACAAATAGACCTTAGATCTAGTCCCACTAAATCAGTGAGCTGCACATGAGACTAAAGTATATATGAATGTGCATATATACTCTACCCCCAGTTGTTACATGAAGAGCTAACTTCAGATTTTAGTTCAAATGCAGAAAAGACCGGTTTTCTTCTATGGAGCTATCTTACCAACATTACAGGAGAGAGAAGAAAGATTTTTTGTGCAAAAATAAATGTCTGGATTGGGTTCCTACAAGCCCTGCAGCACTTCCATGCATCACAGCTTGCACGCTCATGTATCTTACAGTCTGCATTGCATGCTGAATTCAGTCTGTGTGTCTTCTTGTACCTAACTGCATATTTTTCTGAATCTTTGTGTTGTCTGTGAGAGATATTAAACCCTCATTTTGAGATCAAAATGCTTGAGTCCATTCTAGCCTTATATAGGCCACAAAGATATTTGTTGTCTAAGACGTATTCCTTGCCTCTCTCTATAAAAAAGTCTATTTTGTCAATTTGTCCACTTCACAGCAGCCACCTAAGTGATACACAGAGCAAAAAAAGACACAGAAACTGGGGCTTTCAGTTAAATACCAAATACGCTGAAAGACATAATAAAATAATGAGAGTTGGGAATGCTATTTTTCCTTTCACTCTGCTGTTTTGTGTTGCAATGAGGAACCTAGTGAGTGAGTCTGAAGTCTTGTGAATAGCCCCTGGTAACTAAGAGCAAAGAAACCTTGCTCATTATCTCTACTCCCCTCCTGAATAAACATTTCAGCCATTGTAAATGAGTGTGACATGAAGGGCAAATGAACGGCTCTCATTCCAGATGAGAAACACTTGACAGCTGAGCAACCTGTAGGTTGTTGTAAAGGTGCAGATCCTGTGACCACTGGATGATGGGGTAGGAATACCATTTATTTCTGTGTGACCTGAGTCGTACTCTTAAATGAGAGATTCCCAGCCTTGCAGAGAGAAGTCCTAGGTGTTCAAACTGACTTTTGGTTAGGACTGCAGTGTGTGAAAGGCAGAGCTGTCCTAATTTTTTCTGGTTATTTTATTGAATTACATAGAAAAACTTAGCCAATTATAAGGAAAGGTTCAGTGTGGATTGACAGATGGCATGCAAGAGCCCTACTGTATTTCATTTATAAGTATGATTGATGTGGAGGTAATTTCTTGGTAACCTGTTTTTCAAAAAAAAAAAAGTATTCTAAGTGGTGAGTTAGTAAAAGAAAATTAATTCCTGCATGTTAAACTTGCCAACTTTTGAATTAATTGCATGAGAATGACAATCAATTAATAAATGTTAAGCAAACAACAGAAAATCAGTGAATTAAAAATTACTAAATTGATTCCAATGCAGATAAAGCAAGGGGCTGCCATAATTCTTTGGTGCAGATTCAAGAACACGACTCTTGTCTCATCAGTTTTTCCTCCCCATTTATCCACGTTTAGCATTTAAAACAGTGGTGGTTTATTATGATTTTTACAAATAAATTGCTATCTATAATCTAGCTTGCTGCATTAAGTGGATTATAGAAACAAATCATAAATAGTAGTCCATTTGTAGCTGTCACGGAGAAGGTCAGAGCTTTGCAAAGACCATCCATCTCCAAGTGGATAAAAGTTTTTTTCTTCAATGAGAAATCTCATGCCTTGTATGGGTGGACTTTGTCTAGTAATGACAGTACACGTGGCTGCTCCTCTGGAAGGGCTGTCATGGTGTGCCCCAGCCTTCTCCTGCAGCCCAAGTCTCTGTAAAGCCACTCTAGGACTTGGGGTTTGCAGTTTCAATGCCAGCTTATCAGGACCATGTGAGGTGTATTTAGAACAGTTCCAATTAACACTGAGAACAGTCAGAGAACTACTGACATCAGATCTTGGCAGACATACCAGAAGAATTTTGCCTCCCCTCTTATGAGCATTCCTTTTTGTCATCTGGATGCGGATGCATTACTATTCACCTGCAGAAACTTTTCTGAAATTTGCAATTCTATTTTTCATAAAGTCATCTCATATACCTTGCTGTCTATTTTCCCCTTTATATTGACAATTTGTCGTTTCGATTCATATAAGTGCCATTGACGTCAGGAAAGTGAAAGCATATTAATAATTATGGAAATTAATCTTTTTTGCCTATCTCCACTTGTGCTTTTCTTACAGTTGTGGCATTCTACAGGAAAGCTCACACATTGTGTTGTCCAAGATCTTTGAGTAGACCTTGTGTGCTAGTATACAGCCAGCAAAAATTGCACCATGCTAGTGGAAAGCATACAGGCATTAAAAAAACCAAAACAATTGCTTTTCACTGTAGGTGCATGCACCAGACACCATTAGCACAAGCAGAGGAACCCTAGTATTAATGACACTTGAATAATAGTTCTCAGCCTTCTCCATTATGTGTCCCTGCTTTACTATATGAAAAATTCATATCTTTCTACCCATTTAACCACAAAATTAGGAAGAGTGAATGTAATTTTTCTTGACTAACTTCAGAATGAGTTCTGGGGCTGCAGCCACAGGTGCAGAGCTTGAGTAGAACATAAACATTTCTGTCTTAAGTCTTAATCAAGGTTAACATGGGGAATCCATTTCTGTCTTTACAGACAGCAGCATTTTCTATAACTTACTCTCTGTGTGTGGGAAAAATACATTAATATCAGATATTTTGTTTTATCTAGTCCTTTCTCACTTATCAAGTCCTTGCAGAGAATCACCTAAGGTAATTGTTAGACTGCTAAGAACTACATCAAACAAAACAGTAGGAAAAAAACCCTAAAAGAACCTCTTTATTTCTCCCTGCACAGAAAGGAATAAAGAAACTACATCTGAAATATTATTAGTTGTCATTAGTGCAACAAGATTTGGTTGCCCTGACAAACAGAGTTAAAATTAACTTTTTTAAAGCAACCTTTTCACCCTTTCTGTTGCAGAATGATGTAGCCATTTTCCACCATGCCCCAATACTCAGATAAACTGCATTGGAACTGATGCAACAAAAGTCCTCTTTTACGTTTAAATTTCACTGCTGGCAGAAGCACCAGAATTCTGGAATAGTGAATTTTAAGAGAGTTTGCTCATGGGCAGGGACAACTATTCCTTTGGAATTGGAACCCTGCACACTTCAATAGATAAATGCTTTCAACTTTCTTTAAATAATATTAAGGAAAAAATATCCTCAAGGCATTATTTTTAAAGGGGGCTTCAAACATTCCATGAGGAAAAAAATGCAACATATTTGAACACCAAGGGATTTAAGTGGCAAATCTGTTAAAATGAACTGATCTTTTGAGTTTCAGGGTTAAATGAGTATTGACCACAAATTAGGGATGCAGACTACTGAAAATTCTGAGACATTCCAGACTCCTAGTTTGACCAGCAGTAGTCAGATTCTATAAGAGATGATTTATAAAGAAGTTAATTATGTTTGCTAGATTTTAAATTAACTATGTTTCATTTATTCCTCTGAATTCAACAAAATCCATTATAATATTTGCAGGAAGTGCAAGAAAATCCCAGGTTCTTAATCTTTTTTACTACATAGACTTAATTCTGCAATAACTCAATATTAAAAATTTTAGAGTTTATATTTTAAAGCAACTGTGAAGCAAACAGATATGCAAGGGTAAATCTGCTCATCTTGAATCCTTCTGCAAATGGTCTGCTCTGGAGGTCATATCAAAGAGATTCTCTTTCCAGCTTAAACCTGTCTTTTCTAAATAGATCTCAACCTGATCTCATTTAATGCATTGATGTCTGGTTTCTAAGTCATTATATTTGCTGTATTACATATCAAAAGGACTCTTGAGAAATTCCCCCGAATTGATAATTCTAATTTCTTATGTATAGCTACTCTATATTCACTCTGAGGACAGCTGTATTGTATGCTAAACCACGAATTGTAAAAATTGATCCCTTTGTATGTAGGTTTGTATTAAATTGAGATACTCTATTTTTTTCCTGTTTGTTGCCACACATGGGTTCCTGGTGTCAGTTTGTATTTGGCTGTTTGAGCATATTAAAGTTTTGCTAGTGCTTATGATGTTCTTGCCAAGAGCGCTCTTGCAGCAATCTGCACTAGAACAGTCTTTGTGCCAATTACTTCAAAAAGTATTCTGTTATAAACCCAATTTTTATGGCTACTTTTTCAGGTTGCTGTGTGTTGATTTCACGTAGTTTCTTTTTTTCCTTTTTTTTTTGTAATGTTGATCTTCAAATGCTTTTAAGTTTTGCATTATGAAAAGACAATACGGTGTTGCTAGAGTAGTTAATAAGACATCTATTAAAGGTTGAAAGGTATTAAAATAAAACCTAATAATTTAAATTACTAATAATGCATATATTTAAAGGATGCTCTTTAATAGTGGGAATTTTGGAGTTCTTATTGCAGGAGCTGATTATAAAAATGGAAACCTTTGCAGTCGCATAAAGCAAAATAGCTGAAAAATTATAATGTGCAATGACTCAATATAATATTTCTTGAGTTTATATTATGGAGCTGATTTTTTCTACAACATCTTTTGTTTAGAGAAAAGCAGCTTGCTAATCCATTGCAATTGATGAAAAATCAAAATACAGGAAAGGATGTCTTATCAGTAACATATTTTATAATACAAATATGCTTTTGAAAGGACAGACTTGGTCATGCAATTTTTACTACTGCAATGTATACCAGTGCAAGAGCAGACCTCAGAATTCTGACATGAGAGCCATCATGGCAATAAAGATAGATATGTGCCCATATACAGCACACGACACTGTGCTATGCTATACTAAAGAGTAACTGCTTATCTATTATCCCAAATAAAAAAATGTGTCATATAACAGAATGAAAAAGCCATAAATTTAGGATCTAATAACATTAATATAAAGTATCCATAAATGCTTGAGCAACCTCTGGTCTGCTATTCATTTCCCATTCTGTTAAGATTTGATAATTCTTGAAAAACATTAGGAATTGTTTATCATACAACTGTCTTCCATTACTCTCACAGAGTATTTTTAAGATAGCCTTAACCTAGCCAATGTAACTTGGGCAATCTCACATTATTGTTTTACCTTCAGTCTTTTTTGGAGAGTTAGAAAGCTGCACCTATTCCCTTCTCCTTAGTTTATTATCTAGTCAGAGGGAGATAAGACCTTCTGCATCCTGAGGTTGAGGAACAAGCGGTTTGTTGCATGTGTGCTCAAAACAGTAACTTTAGCACAGAAGAGAGTGGTGTACTTGAATGAAAGTGACTGTGGCTATTGTGCTTGCTGCTGATCTCAACATTCCTCATATGCAATCAATAATATTCTACTCAGGTCGTTTTAGGGATTGAGCAAGTGCTATGAACTGAGCCTACCACGCTGGGTTGTTTTTCACATGATGCTTGTCTTTAAGCACCAATAAGTTTGAGGTCTCATATGGATACTTTTTTTTAAAACCCTTAGGATTAGCCTAAATTCTGCCTGTGACTATTTTAAGCAGTAGAATAGCTTTTGAATCTTATTATTTGGAGAGAGTGATAACAGAGGAAAGATGGGAAAAGCCTAAAGTGTCTCCAAAAACTAGTATTGACTTCTTAACAATAAAATATGTCCTGAGACCAAATATGCTGTTTAAATGTAAATACCATTTCCATTTTCAGACTGTCTTTTGCAGGTGTATTTGAAGGGATTTGAAATGTACTTGCAGATGGAAAAGAGACTATTGACCTTGAAGCTATGTATGTGTTAGGAATAATGTCCCCCCTCCTTGAGATCAGACTCATATTCTTTGAATAGGTGCTCAAGACTACAACTCTGAACAGTGCTTTCATGTGGCATTCAGTGCCTAACTCAATCAAGACTGACTACAAAGCTGCTTCTGAGGAATCATAGAATATTGCCTTATTTTCATCCACCATGTTCTGAATGTATCTGTGACAGCTGCACTAAATACTACTTTTCTTTGTTCTGGTGCGGGCTTGATATAATAGGACAAGGTTGGTGTGTAGAAGCAATGTCTTTTATAAGATGGACTACTGTAGTCAGAAAAAAAGAGCCCAAATATACAAGGGTTTCAGCATACAAGCACTTTTTCAAGGCTAAAACTGAAGTAACAGATTTTTGAATCAAGTAAGTGTTGAGAACAATTACCAAAAGTTCACATATTATTCACTTATGCTGTCCAAGAGAAAAGGTAAATAGATGATGCTTATGAAGTTGCAGATGGCTGATGTTAACAAGAGAAAATGATAAAATGGTTATTTTATAGATTAAAAGAGAGAGCAAATCTAGCATTGATTCAACAGGAACAAAGATCTACAAACTGTAGATGGGATGAAACCCATCATGTAAAGTGCACATGGCAAGCCCTGTGTGTCCTCTGTGTGATAGGTGTACATGATGGAGAATTGATCGACCTATGTACAGCAAGTTGGATGCATTTGGGACATCTCAGACTTGCTGCACATGTGGGATGATCCTACATATTGCAGTGGTAGTCGCTCATTCCTTTTCAAATTGTCATGCTCCATTGGATCTCCTGTTAGTAATGCTGTAGTGTTTATAGAAATGCAGTAAGTCTGAGAAAAGGATATGAAAGTATTGCAGGAACTGCAAACACAAGGCCTTACCGGAACTCTTGGATCTCAACTACTACTGAATGATAGGTATAAGCCAATGATGTCTTTTCCCAAAGCTTTCTTGAAGGCTGGGAGAGCAGGCTTCGATCTCAATGAGGATGGGGCTCTGGAACCACAGAAGCAAACAATTTCTGACCACAAGAAAGCATAAGCAAGTAGAAATGTTGTCATGACTGCAGTGGGACACAGACAGGAAAGAAGAGAAGTGTCACAAATAAAGAAACCTGTACTGAAGTTTAGGTTGATAGACATGGTTATATTTTTATGTCAGAAAAGGAATAACTTTCAGATGTCATTGTGTAAATTCCTGATGTGACACTGGACTCTGTTTTCTCTTAGTAGTCCAGAGGAAAGCCTGCTTGCAAATGTTCACTCTTACTTTAGAAATCACCTGAAAGCATATAGGAACTCTTTACAAGTGTTAAAACATTTTTCTCACTGGTGTCACAGACAGATTTTGAGATGCATGTATGTGTATCAGTGAGTGAAGGAACATACAACTCTTTGAAAGAAAAATGCGAGAAAAGGGGTATAGTTTGTAAGATCTTTCTTTGGTCAACCTTATCGGTTTAAATTAGTTGTGTTTAAAAAATTTAGGTGTTGATTTTGGAAGCATAAAATAACATCTTTGAGAGACCGAACATATATATATATATAAAATCTCCTTCAGAAACACAGTTGTTTCTGTAAAGGGGGATAAATGTCTGTGTAAGTTGTTTATAAAATAGCTAAACAAATACCTAGGTGCACAAACTACATTAGGATATTTTTGTATGTGACTGTTTCCTAAAAAATTGATTCTAAGCAATAATTTTAAGACTTCAAATTTAATGTCTCATTAAGTGAGCTGGAGGGACAACTTCTGCCAGTGCTGTGGTTTCACACACACAATAAATTGGCATAGTCATTTACACAGAGAACAAAAGAAGTAGTTTAGAAATTTATTTCAAATTGAAGTTTAAGTTTTGAAGCATACAGAGACATCATAAAGGTGAAATTCACAGATTTTTCATGCTTGCAGGTTTTTATAGCCTCTGGTAATGCGTGTGCTTACTCTGACATCACATGTATGTGAAAAAATGGATGTAATATTTAAAGATGTCTTTTGACCAAGAAAGTATTTCCATCTTCAGAGGTGAGATTTAGCTTTAAAGGATGATGAGCAGGTTCCAGATGTGTTTTTCGATCACTGGGCTTTACTTTCCTTAAGTATTGACAGAGGGAAGGTTTTATCAAGGTCTTTGTGATGTGCTTGTTTATAATGAGTAGACATTAGTGAGCACATCTAAGCGCATATCGCTAACAGATGACTAAAGAGAGCATATGGTAGGGAAAAGAAATATATATTTGTCCAACCAGTGTGGCTTGTTAACACTCCCACACTCATAAACTGTGTTTACATGTACTTACAATATTTTGCAAATCCATTTTATAATCAGCTAAAAATAAAAGCCAAATACATTTTTTTCCAATATTGGAGTGTCAGGCAAAGTTGATTTAGATTTTTTTTTAAACAAAGCAATTCAGTGGTACAGAAGATTTTTACAGTATTTGGTTTGCTTCAGCATGACATCTTTACAGCAGTATGTGTTATTTTCATTTCCCAGTGTTAAAAGTTTTATTTTTGCAAAATGTTTTTTTCTTCACTCACCTGTCTATCTAAGGTTACACTACAAGCAATAATATAGATCAGAATAGCCTAAGCAAAATCCTGGTCTTGATCATGTCACGCAGTTTGTTTCAACCATAAGACTTCCCTGTGCTTCTGTAGGATGACTCATAGAATCATAGTTACACCTACTAATAAACAGTTTGTAAGCAAAAAAGTCTCTGAACAGTTAACCCAGTCCAGTTGCCAGTAGCATAAAAAAGAGGTCTTGTTATTAATTTAATTTAGGTGGTAGATGAACAAATGATGGGGAAATCTGTACAGCTCTTGACATACAAAGTTTCTGATGATCCTGTGATCAGGAGTATAACATTCACCCACCTTTTTGTAACAGACAGAACACGGTATCACTGTCTTCTCTTGCTGTGGCACCTAAATGTGCCTGTCTAGTCATATGGCATTATTAGAAAGAAGATAGAATTTAACGATTGATTAGGAGTTACTTTTCAGAAGGAAGCATTTATGAAGAAAACTACACAGAAGATCTGCATTTACTTTTGATTTTCAGTATATTCCTAGCAAAGTTTTATTAAATATTTACATCTGGAGCCAAGTATTGTCCTTCATAAAACAGTTTATTGTTGCAATTTAGCTTCATTAAAGTCATAATGCTGCTTTAGGATATGATAGACTAGTGCTGTGGGATTGAATTATAAAGAGATTAATTTTAGCTACAGGAGATAATTGACCCTATAATTCCTATTACCCCTAATCCCAGTTCAAATGAACCAGTGTTAAAAGTGGCAATACTCACAATATAGACAAGGTCATGACAGTTAGGATTGTTTTTTAGTACCAATTAGATTTTCCCACTTGGTGCATTTGACTAATGTTGTCATAGAAAGGGATTTCAGGCATGGAAATACAGTTTCTTTAGAGGCACACAGGCACTGGAGCTGATGGGCAGTTTGCTGTACATTTCCCGGTGTACAGAATCAGAATGCAATTGAGTGCTGACCCCTAAAATTTGAATTAATATGGGAATTTGGAATGTTTGGATCCATGGTAGAGTTAGGAACAAGCTAAATAATTTGAATCTGGAAGCAAATCCTCTTCAAATTTAACAATGTTAATATATTGTGGTTTTAGCAGGTTTGGAACTGTCTCTTGGGCAATACTACATCTGAAGTGTATTTCAGATGAAGAATCAGAAAAAAGTGAGGTACTGCCTGAATAGCGAGTTGTTCAAAAACAAATCATGTTGATGTTTAGCTGCAAATGACATGAAGGTTTAGAAAAATACAAAGAGATAAATATGATATAGCTTAAAAATTCCCTGAAGTGTTAGTGCCAACTTCAAACATATTAGCATAAGGACTCTTATGAAAAAAAACAACAGAAAAATTATACTTTTGCATAGCACGTTCAGTATAAGATAAATTTTCACATTTTTACCAGTTATCCATCAGCATTTTTCCAAACATTTACAGATTTGAGTTTTGCAGTAAGCTGAAACTGCATGATAAAAAGTTACAGATAATGATAAAAAGCAGATGTATATGCAAGCCTAGCTAGAAGGTGCAAAATATACTATTACTGCCCCTCCTGTGAAGTTAATCCTATTTCTTTTAGCTATTTCTTCATTAGTTAATGAGGTCTTAAGAAAAATAAGTAATTAAAGTGGGTTTGAAATGGTGTTTTTGCATCTTTGCCTTAGGAACTTTTTCAAATATTCATAGAATAGTTTGCCCTTGAAAGGTGCATTAAGTGTGAGTTTAGGCAATAGTTACTTTAAACATGGGTGGTCAGAAACCTGTAACTGAAATGGCCATACACAGCAGCTAATCACTTTCTTCATTCAGGTTCACCACACCAGCTAGACTCAAAATATAAAATAGTGGTGAAAGGAGATGTTTCAATGATTAGGTTAAAAAAAAAGAAACAAACTTCAAGTCTTAGATTACAGACCTACTAGCATGAATTAGATTTGAATTTGGAGGCACTTTGTGATTTGCAATTTTAAAAATGAAAAATTTTCTTCTCTCTCACTTTCTTTTATCAATCTGAGATCAGAAGTAAAGAGTTTGTCTTCTGTCTTTGTGACATGAGTATCAGTGCACTTATTACTACACCCCATTTCTGTCTCCTCCTCCTGTGCCCCTGGTATAAACCAACATCTCTGTTGACCTCTGAGTAGCGAGTCTGGGATGACAGAGAAAGGGGCCCTCATCTCCTGGAAGTTTTCTCTTAATGTTGATGTTGTAACACGTTCTGAGAATGGAAATCTGTGAGACCCTGCAACTGCCAATTCTTCTGCCTCTCTTATCCATAAGTACAGGAACAGCAGTTTCCGTTTTCATTTCAATATGCTGTATTTATATTCTTCTACTGGATAAAACAACCCCTTTATTTATCCACAGAGCTCCTGAAGGAGTGAAACTGGGAATGGTGAATTATGCTTTTCCCAGAGTTTCAGCTTACTCCATTTCAGGCAGCATTCTTAGAATGGGGTTGCAGTTCTTATAGATGCTATTGGATCTGAGCATCTCCTTGTATTATCTTGTCCACATGGAAGAAAACTACCATCCCCAGAGCTCTCCATTCATGCCTAGTGCACTAGGCAAAGGCATTACCTGTCTACCAACTCTTTAAATGCTTTACTGTGGATGCAGAAAGACCATCCTGTGCCTGAACTCATAGATCACCTATAGGCTGTTGCTTCTCGAATTTCCAACCATAAAGAAGAAATTCAAGGCAGTAATCAGTGTCGCCATGGTGTAGGTGACTAACAATTCAATGAAATCCATTAGGTTTCAAAACTGCTGGTCTTTCTTGTGTCATATGCAATTTCCAAATATTATAAAATGGTTGCTTTATTATTTTCCAGATTCAGTCATTCAGTTTTATCGCACTCTCTCTTTTGTTGAATTTCTGCTTTGTTGTTGTTGTCTTTTTTCTTTGTGTAACAACCACTGCAGCAAAAATCAATACCACAGAAGTTCTTAGGTTTTTATTTGATGAATGTGAAGCATTTGCCTGTTATGTTCTTTTTGCCATGAGCACATATAGGGCTTGTTGACAGCCAATATTAATAAGCTTAAGAATTATACTGGCTGTTACTTAGTAAAATTTTAAACTATGTTAAGTGATCTGTAGGGAACAGTAATGCTATCCTTTGAAAGAAACTGATGTCACAGTTGCATTCAGAATTCACTGGGGGTTTTTTATTGCTTTTATTTTCCAGGTGATTCATATAACAGGCCGGTTACGTCTGAGAGTATCACTGTCGCACGGACGGACAGTACCCAGCCAAATCATGGGACTTGTTGTCGTTGCTCATGCTTTGCCACCTCCTACAATTAATGAAGTCAGGATTGACTGCCACATGTTTGTCACTCGTGTGAATATGGACCTCAATATCATTTACTGTGAAAATAGGTACAGCCTTTAGATCCTTTATTGTTTTGGTTTAGTTGTGTGTATTCCTTGTTCCAAGGGCTTGGCAAGAAGTTTTGAAATTTTTGATTCTTGCAATGTCATCCTGATGTTGTATGAGAGCACTGGATTCACTCTCATCGTCACCACCTTCATTTTCATTACATTCTTAGAGGATAAAGGTAAATTTAAAATTCTAATTTGCAGGATGTCTTGTTGGAATAGGGGAAGATACACCAGGAAATATAAAAGCTTTCTCTGCTTTTTATAATCTTTCACCGTCCCTCTCAGAGGCAAGATTTGGGACTAGACAGAAGTTGGTCTGACCTGTTTGCCTGTCCTTATGCTCCTCCATCCTCCCCTCCCCAAGTTTTTCTGTCTAAAGTTTTAAAGTTTTCCATTTTCAAACTAATTTGCAGATTACAGCATATCATGCTCAGTGTTTAATGGAACAGAAGCACAGATGGCCTACATAGTAGGCTGGAGAGGTGGGATCTGTTGCAGTTAGAGGTGGGAAAACTGTAGAATAAAATTGGGTAAGGGCATACTAGGAAAGACAGCAGTGAAATGGGAACAGGTGACGAAGAGTTGGTTGGGGGGGGCTACGTTCAATGTGACAGTGATGAGTGATCTCTGAAGGTGAAAGAGAGGATTTAAATTCAGCTGTCTGCTCCCTGGGGGCTGGGTGCCAGTAGCACCAGGGGCTCCCCATGGCGACCTGTCAGGGCAGGACATGGCAGCCACGGCCCATCCCACCACCCCAGAGGGGAGCAGGGCAGCTGGGGGGGCACAGGGGCAGCTACAGTCCTTGGCATGGGGCATCTCCCTGAGGACAGGCAGTGGAGTGGGCTGGGGTCGGGTCAGGAGGGCCCACGGCCAGGCAGGGCTGTGGGGAGCTGGATCCTGGCAGGGGCTGCCATGGGGGTCTGGGCAGTGGGTGGGGTGGGGGAAGGCCTAGGAAACAGAGGGGCTGCTCAAGACTATTAAGACCTCGGAGCCCTGAAAAATAAAAATATTTTCCAGGGAATAGGTATTTAGAGCAGAGTGGAAATATCTGAGAAGGAAATTACAATAAGCTTGGGTCCATTGATGGAAGTCTGAGGTATGGAGAAAAGGTTGGAAAGGAAGAAGGAAGGTAATGCAGCCAAAAGAAATTTTGTGAAGGGGACTTATCTTCAAAAAGAGGAAGAAACAAGGTGACTACTGCAAGCTCTTCTTGTGACTGCAACCATGGCCTATTATAAGTTGAGTGGAAGCTTTCTGATGTGCACAATCATAATTGCTCAATCATAATGGAATACCTATGATCAGGATAGCAAATCAATATAAACTTTTATAAAAAAGGATAAATTCAACTGTTTTGTTGAATCAGGATCTTAAACAATTTCAAATAATCTTTGATTTCAATTGAGGTTGTCTGCTGCCACATTGCTGCACTGCTGCAAAACTGTTGTTAATATTACTTGACTATTAGACAGACCACTTCATCTACCCTTCCAAAGCATTATCTAAAAGTGAATATATTATTCTCATTTTTAGGCTTGGAAAAACTGCTTCATGGAAAGTGGCTTGCACAAGGTCACAGAGAAAGTGGATAACGGCATTAAAGTTTGGGCTTTTTGCCTGAGACTCTACCCAGTAAGCATCCAGATGCTGTATAATCTGGCAGCTGGCAAAAAAGCTGTGAGGATTAGGAATAACATCTAGAACAAAAGTTTTGCCTGTCTTTGATTTCACTGTGACCTACCTAGGTAGTTATGGAAAGCTGCTACCACTGCAGAGTTCTTCAAAGGCCTCTGTGAAATGAGTTCCTGGTATCTATCCAGTTCCTAATGAACAGATTCCCTTTTAACAAAATCACCTGCACTTACTGTTACCTTTATTGGCAACCTCCATAAAAAAGCTAGGAATCAAATAGATGTGAAAAATGAACTGTTCCATCAGGTCAAGTATGATATGAACTTTTAGGCCAAGTTAGAGAGATTTATGCTTTCTCTGCTGCTAGTTTGGCATTTTTATGAGCCCTAAATTGTGTATGTGGGGTTTTTTTAATTAAACATTTTTCTCAAACCCTCCCTTTATATTCATGTAGCAATAAAACTTCCAAATGTCTTAGAAAGGCATCACTGAAAACTGTAAAATGCATCAGGTGAGGTACACTGATTGGTAATCACATAGGAAGGGCTGATAAGACATGGTAAACTGTGATAAGACAGGAAGAAAGTGTTGAGATTATTAATGTTTTTCATTTTTTAAACTGAAGGCAAAATTATAAAGCAACTTTTCTTGTTTGTGATGGATTTTATCTCATGCTAATGCAGAATGCTTATGGTGGTACTTGAATGTATGTTGCTATAGTTCCACTTTAAGCCCCTGTGTCACTGTTAAAAATAGTTTATAAAAGTTAATTTCAAATAGTAAAAACACTTCTGCCAGTGCAGGGAGGTGAATGTGATCTCACTGAGGCAGCAGGATTTCCAGTCATGGAAAATGAAATAAGACTGACAGAACTTGGATTTCATAGCAGCTACAATGCAGAATATGACTGTAAAAACCGGAGAAATGGAAAAAAAAAAAGAAGATGGGAAGGAATTAACTGAACAGCTGATTGAAGCTGTCAGATTAATTATCTGGGTGTTTGCCAAGGCTGTTCTCTGAGTCAGGGAAGTTGGGATCTCTCTTCTGGGATTACAGAAAAGGAGATAAGTATCCCATCCTGAATATACGGGCTTGACTCCTGGCACTTGCAGGCAGCTACGACATTCTTTGTGGTGCCACAGTAAAGCAAGCACAACATTGATGAAAACAGAGAAAAATGGGTCCATGCTGGGCAAGCTGTAAGCACTATTTATGGAGCAATGGGGAGTTACTGGCAGCTGCAGGGAGTATGGAGCAGAAGCCATGCCACTTAACTGAAATGAATGCTCACAGTGGACCATTGGATCAGCAGGGGTGAGATCAATAGTACTCCTAGTTTTCCAAGTGGTTGCCTGCTTGCAACAGCAGTGAGCAGGAGTGACATTACTCAAGTCTTTGGGTGCATCTTGTTACTTTCCTCTGAATGAAGAGATCTGCTTTGGAATCCTGGACTCAGTGCACAAACTAGCCAGCTGTTAGCTTCCCTCTGAGACAAGATCTGTTAGCTAGTACTCTGGCTCTTTCTAAAAAATAATATTTTTCTTTGAGAGTGTAAAATACAAATGTAAAATTTTGTTGCCTAAATGTAGTGTGTTAATCTGTGTCTATTTTGCAAATGTAGGATTTGTGTCATCTAAACTTCACCATCTAGTCTACAATAGTCCAGGATTTCTTTATTAGTCAGTGAAGGGAGAAAAGCACCTGCAGAGGACAAATCACCTCAGATGGTGATATATAACTAAAAGCAAAATGAAGAGACTGCTGCTAGAGTGCATCATCAGTCTGTGTGTTTTCAGAATCAACTGTTAAGGATTGGAGACCATTTGGAGAGAGACAATAGCCAGTTTAATGTGGAGTATGATAACATATGCTAATATGTGCCCACAAGGAAATAACCACATGGAAGAGGTTGGCTTTTTGGCCATGACAGTGGTTGTCAGTAGTTTCTTCAGATATGCAGAAACAGTCTGGTGTTGCAAGCCTACAATGTCTGCACAATTTCAGCAAATTCAGCTACACACTGTACTATATACCTATCTTTAAATTTCAATCATGTTAACAGTCCTGTAAGTCAGTGGAACCTTTGATCTGCTCAAACACAAGCCTATGCATATGTTTTACAGGACGAGGTCTGTATTCAGTAGAACCAAGTTACTGCTCATCCACCTGTTACTTTATTTTGTCAAAGGACATGGGTGCCACAAGATCTGTCTCCTAACAAGTGCTCTAAAATATATTATATATGCTTTATTTTCTTCATGCAAATTATTTCTTTTCCATCTTTAGTACTTTTGATATAAGCATTTGTGTCCTATTTGATGGAATTTCTTTTGCTTCTGGTCTGGGTGTTGTTGCTTACCATTGACCATCGCTTACATATGGGTATTCTCTCTTCCTTCAACATTCTTCCTTAAAAAAAATTCTATGTACTTCATATGTCTGTTTGAAACAGATTTTCCTTAATGTTACAGAATCATAGAATTCTTTTGGTTGGAAAAGACCTTTAAGATCAAGTCCCACTGTAAATCAAGCACTGCCAAGTCCACCACTAAAACATGTCCCTAAGTGCCACATCTACACATCTTTTAAATACCTCCAGGTCTGGTGACTCAGCTACTTCCCTGGGCAGCCCATTCCAATGATAACTCTTCCAATGGAAATATTTTTTTTCCTAGTGTCTAGTCTAAACCTCTCCTGGCACAACCTTAAGTTGTGAATCTGCTTCCACAGTTGCCTTGCCATGTGTGTTAATTTTTATCCCTGAAGACCTTACAGAAACATGTTGCTGCAGAGAAACAAAATCCACCCGAGTCAAATTTACCAGAGGGGAAAGCAGAATGATCTCTTCCATGTTAGCCCTGTGAGCTGCAGCACTCACAGGTGCTGCACAGGACAGTGGCTTGCCTGGAGATTGCCCCTTTCTACTAGGCTGGCAGGGTGGGCTTTTCTCTCCCTGATCTTATCATAAAATGTGATAAGTTGAAAGGAACCCACCAAGATCATTGAGTCCAGCTCCTGGCCCTGCACAGCACACCTCAAGAATCACACCACATGTCTGGGAGTGTTGCCCAAATGGTTCTTGGACTCAGGCTTGGTGCTGTGACCACTTCCCTGGGGAGCCTGTTCCAGTGTCTTGAAGAAAATCTCCTAATAGAAAGCACACAACATTTGGGCCAGAGAAGAGACAGCAAAGTGTGCCAGTGAGGTGAGTGTAGACATGGGAGGAGACACTTGGATTCTGGTTCCTGCTCCATGGACTGTTTATACACTTAGTTTAGTATAAAAAGATGATACACAGTCCAGGGGGCAGGAACATCTAAATCTCAGGCTCACTTCCTTCTAGTGGGGCAGAGATCCCAGGTCCTTTGCTTCTCAGCAAATAATTCACTGTGCAACCAAGTGGAGGAACTCAGCAGGTGGGATAGGAAGTCCCACTGCCACAGTTCAAGATTTGTTGTAATCCTGGTGAACTGTGTCGTCTCTGAGAAGATAAGAGAGGTGCTTTTCAGCTGTGGTTTGTGATAGACATGAGACAGATGTCTGCTGAGGGGTATCCCATATTTGGTTAAGGGCTATAACTACTAGGCAGTTTTTTGTAGGTGCACGTCCTTCAACATGCTCTATCATAAAACTGGGAGAAGGCTGTTGTGTTTCGTGCTAAACTTGATTTGACAAATTTACTCACAAATTTGAGTTCACCTGAATGACCTGTGAAGTGTTTTGTGTTAGTTGTTTTTGTTGGGGTATTTTTACTGGGGAAAAGCCACTAGTATTGCTGTGGTATTGTCTGATGCATCCACTAGCCTTCAGTCTTCTCCCTGCTTCAGACACCCAGGAGAACACAACTCTCCTGGTCAGTGCCCCAGTGGTTGTGTTCACCCCATCTGCCTGCTGTGAACCCCTCAGACCCACACAGTTCAGTTTCTGGTTCAGGCTCCCCACTGGTCTCCCACAGGATCACACTCTTGTTGTTTCAGCTATCTCATTATATCAAGATGTTTACTGTTTCTTACAGCTCCCTTAAATGAATGACAATTATATCTCAAAATTGCAAAGTGGTCTTAACCACAATCACTGCAGATTATTTCAAACCCTAAAAAAATTACTCTATGTCTGAAAAACAGACATAGTTTCAAATGCTTGTGTGAGCAAGACATTTTTTTTCCAATTTTCTTTTTAAAAGCTGTACTATGTTTAAGGACATTGACTCCTTGACACTCCGTGATGCGAGTGTACACACACACACACAGAGACACAAGCTCACAGACACACACACACACACAGACACACGCAGAGAAAGGTCTGCAGAATAGATTTTAAAGTTTCTATGTGCAATAAACAACAAAGTCCCAGTTGAAAGGGCCCAGAGTGAAAGCTGAGCTCCCAAATGAATTAGACTAAAAAAGATAACACCCTGAGGCATCTGTGTGTCTCAGCATTTAAATTATATCCCTTGAAATATCAGTTTGGACTTGGTGCCAAGAAATGGTTGAAGAGCTTTTTCATGAATATACCCAATAGAAGACCAATCTGTTGAAATGATATGTGTCTCTAATCATTTGGTATAAACATAAGATGTTTCTACTTTATTATGTAACCTTGAATCATCTTAGTCTTTTAATGAGGACCTTGGATTTTCGCTAATGCTTTACAAGTCCATGGAATTATGTTGTCCTGGTGTTATGCTACCTGGAGAACATGTAGTAGAATTTAATTTTCCACTTAGTTAAATGGATAAAATAATTTCCAGCTTTTTTAAAAAAAAAATCGTCTTTTTTTTTTTTTTTTTTGTGGTTTAAGGTCTCATTTGTACAGATATTCCATTCAAATTACTGTAATGATGAAAAAACTGTTTAGCAGATTTCACTTTCTGAGTCATTTGACAATTCTTTTATTCTTTTCTTTCTTGAATTATAGGCTGTATGTTCTTTTTCCTTTTTAGGATTAGTGATTACATGGATCTGACCCCTGTAGATATTGTAGGAAAGAGATGTTACCACTTCATTCATGCTGAAGATGTGGAAGGTATCAGACATAGTCACTTAGACTGTAAGTACTTCCATTTTTGTCAAAATAATCTGGTACAACAGCTGATTGCTCTAACCTATTATTTATATTCCACAACTGGGATCTTCATCTTGCACCTGCTTTTTTTTTGTCAGAGGTTTTCACAGAGGACAGCTTAAGTAAAATTTTTGGTGTACTTTATTTTCAAGTCTCTTTATAGACATATAAGATCATTTGCATATGTGGAAATAAAGCATTATATTTGTATTACCAGAGTTTCCAGCAGCTGTTAATTTACATGTGCTATGCATTATTTTAATCCTTAAAGAGGTATTGCATACATGAGAAACTCCCTCCCTGACACAGAATAGGAACTCCTCCTCTTTGAGGGTTTTGGGTTTTTCTGAGTCATAACATGGAAGACAAAAACTGCAGCAGAACTGGTATTTCACCAGGTTTTTCAGTACAGATCAATATAGCTCCAGTGGTGCTTTAGCCACCCCATGTGTTAATATCTAAATGGCCTCCATCCTTATAGCATCTAAGTCCCTGGTATATGCACACAGGTAGTATCTGATTAGGATAGGGATAACAGAAGTACCAAAATGTTGCAAGACACAAACCTTACCAGAAAACATGTGCAATGTCTGTGTATGGGGGAAGGGAGGTTCAGCTTGATTCCTTGTAATTAAACTCTTTGTCTTCCTCTTATTAAAAGCCATAGGGCCTAATTCTTTTCTTGTTGAGATCTGTTGACTTCAGTGATGGGGCTCCTGATTTACCCTTGTGCGAATAAAGATTTATGCCCATAATCTCTAATTTATCTGTGCCTGCAGTGAAGTCAGATAATTCCTTGGAAGTTTCAATGACTGACTGCATTTATGATTGACTTTGGTGTTTCTCTTAATGTAGAAGACAATCTGCAAACTGCTTCTTAAATTCAGAGTCACAAATTTGAACAACTCTGCTCCCCCTGCATCATGTCCTACGAGCATTTCCTAATAAAAGGGCAGCAGCCCAAATGCAACCACATTTAATTAATTTTACAAAACCATATGACTACTATAGAAGGCAGTAAAAAAATGTTCCATCCCAAATTACCTTGCTTGATCTGCAAGGGAAGATAGGAGGATAATTCTGACCGGAAAGCAGGAGAATAAGGACAGCTTCTACGATAACATATGGCAGCCAAAAGCGGTATTAAACTTCTGTAAAGATTTCAGAAGTTCCTAGAATGCAAAGTCCATTTGGCATAAGATCAGGTTTTCTGCAGAAAAAAATAAAATCAACTATCCAAAAGGATAGACAAAGTAATTTTGTATCATTTAAATTTTAAGCATTTAATATCCAGGAGAATGTCAGTTGCTGAGAAATGAAGGAACAAATTCAGAAACTTACCTGGTGCTCTTGAAACTGGAAGTCAAAAATGACAAGTTGCACTTTCATTGCACTATCTGACCAAGGAAATAAGAGATATTTATGACTCAGATTTACCATACCACCTGGCATAGATGAACATCCCATTTGAAAAAGACCTTAATCTTCTGACTGACCACTTCTCTCTGAAATAGGATATGTTTTATGAAACATTCATCTTCAGAAAAATTCAAGATCTATGCAGACAGTATGTGTGTAGTGTGATCCAGTGTATAAGCACTGGACTAGGACTTCAGGAGACCCTGGAGACACAAATTACTTCTAGAAAATTACTTCAGCTTACTGTGTTCCTGCTCTCACTGTATGTGCAGTTTAGCTGATTGGATTGCAAACTTTACAAACACAGGGATGTCTCCTGCTATGAACATCCAGCACAGTGGGGTTCACAAATATGGCTGTGTGGCTATAGCATAATTATTCTTGCTGGGCTAGTTGGTTTTTTTCAGTAGACAGGGCTGGTTACACCTTTTGCGTATATTTGTTTTCTTGCCTTATAGGAACAAGGTGCACATAGAATCATTTAGGTTGGAAGGAACTCTGGGATATCATCTAGTTCCACCTAATGCTCAAAACAGGATCAACACTAATTTGAAGCAAATTTTTTAGCACTTTGTCTAGTTGATGTTGAAAAACTTCAGATTCTCCACTTCTCTGAGTGACCTGTTCCAATTATCTTTATAAGTGTCAGTTATCCAGTGGTTTTGTGGTTTTTTTCCTCCTGTCCAGTTGGAATTACCCTGTTTTGATTGTGCAGCTCATGGATCCATCTTTGCAGTATCCTGCTTGCAGATAGGTTCCCCTGAAGTCACGTCTTCTGACTGAACAAGTCTGTTCCACAGCCTTTCCTCACAGAAAGTACACCAGCCCCCGGGTGTTTTGACAGACTTCTACTGAGCTCACTGAAGTTCATCAATATATTTCCTATGGTTGGAGCCTAAAATTAGATTCCAGATGCAACTTATAGAGTGATGAGTGAAGGGGGATGATGACTTTCTGTGCTGTACTGGCTGTACACTTTTTAGTACAGCCCTGCTGATTCATGCTTAGCATACTGTCCACCAGGACCCCCAGGTCCCTTTTCACAAAGCAACAACCCAGCCAGTCAGTCCCAAGCCTGTAATATAGCAGGGAATCAGTCCATCCCAGATACAGGACTTTGCATTTGTCTTTTCGTGTTTAAACTCATGCTCTTTATGAAAGATCTTCAAGTTTAAATTAGTCTTGGGAATAACTCGGGAAGTACATCTGCCAACTATAAGTTTTGCAGAAGCCAAAGTGGTTCATATCTTTGCCCAGAGAGATGTTCAACTTTCTAGCATTTGGAAAAAAAGTTGTATAGAAACCAAGAGAAAAAAAATTGTAAAACCCCAAAAATACTTCATAGCAAGTTGTCAGTCCTAGAAAATCAAATTCAAACCAAACTAGAAAGAGAAAATCATCCTGGTTTAGTAAAAATAAAATTAGAGCTAAAATACATGAACTGGCAAACATTGGTTGTGGAAGGTAAAACCCAGCAGAACTGGTTCCCCAAAACAGAGAGCACAGGATATTTGCCAGTACAACATAGGAAATAATTGCTTGAGATCACAATGGAAAAAAAACAAACCAACCAGAAAAGCAGTATTGTTCAATATTTTGAAGAGGACCTGAAAGCTCAAGTAATGGCTAGAAAGCACTAGTAAGAAAGCAAAGCAGGACTTAAGAAAGCAGCAAACTGAAAAGGTTGTGTTTGAGGGAGATTGCAAATTCTCCAAAAATCTTGGTTTATTTTTACAGGAGATAAAATAATCTTTAATGATTAAAACAAGAAGAAACCCAAATTGCAGTTGTAGATTTAAAGGTAAAAGAAACATAAATAAAACTGTTATTCTGCCTATTTACTGGCAACATATCCTAAGAAAAAAGTAAGACCACTACAACCCTCATCCAAGATATTCAAAGACATCAAAGAGGAAAACAAGCAAAGAAGAAAACGTTGCACAAAATCACACAGAAAAAAAAATCAAGAAGGCTGTTGATGGCTTCAGATCATAGCAGCCCATTAGAAACTTGGAAAAACAGGCCTTGTTAACTCTATCTCAGATAAAAGAAGACAAAAGCAGTTTCAGGAATGTGACCATAACAAGTATAATTGTGAAGGTCTGCAAGACTATAGCAGTGACAACAGGCTTTTGTAAAGGAACTACTGCCCTAATGAAAGGTCAGTTATGGTCAGTGGAAAAGCTTTCATTTGCTTCAATGAACATGGGGGTTATGCCTTAAAAAAGCAATTTTTTATGGACTAAAATTCTGAGCCCAGTGAAATAAATAGTAAAAATTCCATTAGGTCCAGTGGGGTCAAAATTTCTACTAAGAGTTAGTTCTATTAGTTATACCTTGATGCCTGTGTGAATTAATAAAACATTCATACTCTAACTGTACCTACACCTGCATTTATAGCAACACCATAATATATGGCATGATAACATAAGCTATTGAAACATAATTTTTTTCCAAACAGAAATAAAAGTTTATGGCAGTTTTTTCTGTCCTGTTTCATTCAACCTTTGAACAATCGTGCCTTTTCACAAATCTCTCCGCCAAACTTTTAGTGTTACAATTCTACCTTATTAAGCTCTTTCCTGTTTTATAATGCTTCATGGTTTCCGAAGTTTGGGAAACTTCTCATTTGTTTATCTTCACCATGTTTGTTGAACAATTTGCTGATAGAATCATGATATCACTCACCATAAATCAAGTCTCTCTCACAGAGATCTTAGTTAGAATGTTCTCTAGCCTAACAGCCTGCACACATCCAGCATCACGGCCCAGCTGTTGGCTCAGCTAACACACAGAAACTGGCTAAGCTGCAACAACTTTGTTTGAATCCAAAACCTCAAAAATTACAGGTCTGGCTCTACCTTGGCACAGATACAGTCTCTAATCCTAGCTGTGTGTAACAGAGCTCTTCATTAGGTTATGTGGCATGAAAAGTTATAATTGAATGTTTTATGTTTCATAGTTATGCATCTAGAACTAACACCTTAGAAAGACCCCTCATGGCCCAGTTCTACTTTACCACTTGTAAGAATGGGGAGGGTGATAGGATCCTCTCTATTTACTCACCACTGCATAAAACCATTGCAGGACTGAGCTGCATGTCAAGCATAGGGCAGTTTGTACACTTTCACCAAGCCATGAGTCCCTGCATGAGTAGAACTGCCCTTGTTCTTATGACATCAGTGACAAATATCCCCAGTCTTAAAGCTAGCAGGATACATTTGATGTCAAATCAACATCAGAAATCAAACAGATTAATAAAATTACTGTTGTATCAGGTGTTAACACTCTCTGTGGAACTCTGCAAGGGCAATTGCTGCTCTCGGGAGTACGATGCTATGCACATATGCTTCCCTTTTTTTGACACTGTTATCATTCAGAAGTCTGTAACAGCCCTTTTTTAAGAAGTTCATTTCATACTAAGAATGAGTGGATGTCATATGCTATAGGAGTACAGATCTTCTACTTAATTGTAAAAAATAAATGGTCTTCATTGAACATCAAGTACCTGATGTTACTGTTCAATGAAGGTCATTAAGAAAGGAGCAAGGAAGGCTAAAAGTCAAGACCTCTGAAGGCAACCATGAATATGCTTTTGGGCAAATATGCGATAACATGCCATCATTTCAAAATTAATATATTGTTTGCAGGAGCACTGTCACAAGTATATACCAATTGGTATTGGTATATATGTTCTTTTTCATTTTGGAATCCTAATTGAGATCTAAATTCAGAAACCCGGCTCTGACAAGAAAGATACTTTTGTCATCAGCTATTGTTTAGAAAATATCATATTCTTTTGTCAGGATTTGATTTACAGCTATAAGAAATACAATTCCTCAGGAACAGTGAGCTAGGGCAGTTCATTTCCCATAAAGCAAAGGTCTCTGATGAGTATGTTTGGTAGCACTCCATCTCATCTACCTTATCTGGTTTCCAGTGGTTAGAATAATCCAGTCTTTCTCAAACTAAACTATTCCACATTCACTTTTTTCATGGCTCCCCTATTTTTCAAGGAATATTACCCCCTCAGTCTGCTTTTAAATCAGTTATATATTCATGATTTCTTTTATGTATGTTCAGTAGAAAAAATCTATTGCTGTACAAGATATTGCTTAGTGGTTTAGCCTAACAGCTGTAGTTGAACTAACCCTTTTAACTTATGCACATCAGTTATAATTTTTTATTCTCTTAATAACCTCAAACACATGAAAAACAAATAGAATGAGTTGATAATTTCTAACAGTAAAATACTTCACATATTTTGCTATCATGCTGTGGAATAACTCTGCAATGTCAAGTAGCTCACAATTAGTAAAACTGTAGGGGGAAAAAAAGAAGTGTTTTGATCCTGAGGAATTTTTATCCTAATCAGATCGAAATTTCAATGCTCTTGTAGTGCTTAATATCTTCAATAACCAAAAAAATCAAACTGATTCCAATGTCAGGTTTTATATTCCGGGTCTGAAATAAAATGCTAAAATATACAAATGAATCTCATGTTTGTACAAGTTTATTATCGTCGCTGGAAAGCAAGATTGATTCTAAATTAGGCTGATAGAATGTCAGGGGTTTAGCTATTTCTTAAAGTAAGCACAACTGGCATCCTGATGACAGCCTAGTGTATGTTGTTTTCAAAGTATTGCAGAAGTGCTGGTCTGACCACATGCACAATCTTTCTCTCTGTCCATACTATGGACCTGCAAAGATTTCTATGCTGGAAACTGGCACCCTTAACTCCCTTTGGCTGGAGGTAGTGGTGATAGAGCAAGATGAGGGAACAGGAGGTAAGAAACCAGAAGAAATGGAAGCACGTAAAGAAAATTTTGTTTTGTTTTGTTTTCATACAAGGCAAAAAAGGATCATGGACTTTGGTTTTAGCACATGCCTAGTGTTTGTTTTTCAGTCCTAACGAATCTTAAAAGACGTACACCTACCCAAGAGTCTTTTAGCCATGCATTGAAATCCTGAAGATGTTGTGTTTGCTCCTGCAAACTCTTCTTTGGGTTATGCAAGATATTGGTCAGTCTGGATTAATTTCTTTGTCTGTTTTTTGAACAAAGCCAGGTACTTTAGAAGAAGGGGGAAAGCAGTCTGCAGTATGCAATTATGTGTGCCTTGTACCCTTGTTTTAGACACCATTAACTCACGACTGGCTCATTCCTTGACAGGTGATACTTACATTTTTGCGTGTGGAGGACAGGTGATACTATTGTAATATTTGGTGTTTTAATCATCCATTAACCATAAAAATACTCAGAAATCATTTTTAATCCCAAGAAATTTCTAAACTTTGTGATATTTTGTGCATCAGCTCTTCAAATGCAAATTTTGTTCTGGTGGACAAATGTTTTCTGTATGTAAAGTAGGTAAGTGTTAATAGGAAGAATCAGATCTTTTGGATAGTAAATAAACCAGAAAACTCTACAAAGATAAATCTTTAAGCTATTTAAATCATTAGCTACTAAACCTGGTTGCAGAATTTTGCCTTCTGTAGCTTAGCAATATAGTTATTTTGCAAAGTGCCTCAGATATTAACCCTTTAACTTAATTCCTGATGCTATTTCACCTTCAAATTAAACAATACTGATTTAGTACATTCCCATTTCAGTTTGTAGGCTTTCAATTGTGTCTTCCATAGCTCATAGTCAGTTGAAATTTGCACCTAAAACCTCCTATTTTCACCTTAAAACTGTACATAATACCAGCTGTATAAATAGAGCTTCTGCATTAAGGGGTTATAGAGTGAAGGTTGAGCTCTGACTTCTGCTGGTAACCTCTGTGTTTTCCAGTTTCTCAGTTAATAATTTTCTGTAATTTTTTAAGTCTTTTTGTGCTCAAAATTTCCAACCCCAAAGATGAATTTATATTTTGATATTATTCTTATGATAAACTGCAGAAGCGTATGTTAAATTGCAAAGCTATGGGAATAAAGGATACTATTGTACACGTCCAGCAGCTTCACCTTCATTCTGTCCACCAAAGTATTTCTGTGCTAACCTTTTGCTAGAGGATGTAAATGTATGCCATTTTTAAAAAGGACAGAAGTACTTCAGTTGCATATCTTTCTACCTTCATTGCTGAGGTTCTCTCCAAGATTATTGAGACCAGAAGTTTCCATCACCTTGTAGTCTAAATCAGAAAGTGTGTTGCCCCACTGAAAATCCAAGGATGGATTAAGGATTTTGTTTGTAGTTTACTAGGCTGTGAAATACCCCATCCTAAAATGTCACTATGAAGGTATGATGAAACTGTTGCAGATTTTTCCAGGATTTTAGAAACCTATTAGTGCTGTGGGCACTTCTTTTTCTTTTTCAAAGGTCCGGGCAGCTGACCTTGTGTGTCAGAGGGAGACAGTTTTTGAAGCTGTAAGGATACGAAAACAGTATCAGTAAACTGTGTCGCACATATCAAACATGTAACGGTGTGGCAATACCTCTTATTAGCACCTGTTGGAAAGAACCTGCATCAATCACCTGAGGCTTTGCTATCCATGTGTCATGTGGCCAGTGATGGGTCCATGTTGGTTTTGATGCCTGATAACTTATAAAGTGAGGGAGCTGGTACAAGACTTTGCCTCAGCGGGCTTTTGGGAATGCCCTTGAAAACCCCTGAAGCCTTTTAACCCAATGACCATAGGTTTCTAAGTATTGCTTCTGAGATCACAAAATGCATAATTGTTCCGAAGTTCTTTTATTTTACAAAATTGTATTTGTGAACACTAAGCTATCTTTTTAAAGCTTGTGGACAAATGTGGAAATCTTTGTTTTGTTTTTATTTTTTACAAGTCATCTGGTATAAAGGGACAGTATGCTTCAAAAATGTCTGCTGTGAGATGGTGAATCTTTGTGGTGGTTAGAGGGAGTTTGAACATTCAGTTGTGCCATACCACCATGACACTGTGCTCTGGAAGCCCTCCCTCTAGAGATAAGGCTGAGGAAATCACTCGTTTCACTCAGATCAAGCACCCAAACAAGGACTTTTATCCCAGAAATGAAAGCATGTTTAAAGGGATCCTGTCCCTTGAAACAGATCATCTTTAACCTAGGTAATTCAAAGATAAAATTAGTATTGCTGCCAATCTGCTTTTATGAATCTTCAGTCTCCTTTCCTATTTTTAGGAGCTGTAGTTATGTATAGTCTGCAGATACATTTGGCATGGAAAGGGTTATATTCTAAAATCATTATTCTTACATAGGTTGTCATATGATGGACATTAATGTTAGTGGAGAGATGGAGGACAGATGTAAGTTTCTTGAGCAAGCAGGGCCAAATTTCTCCTCTGATGTTGAGTTTTAGTAGCTAAGGGCAAAATTTGGATCTGGGATTTCATTTTCCCCTACAGTTTGAACAGAGAGTTCATTAATGATAATGGAAGTTCTGTCTGAAGTTGGTGTTCAAAGCAGGCTTGGGTTTCTAAACGACCATTTCAATATTAGCAGAAGAAAATCACTTTATGGCAGGATTGAAGTCATGGGGAGAGAGACAAATCATAAGGGAAAGAAAAAGTTAAGAAAGAGAGAAGAAGGCCTAGAGAATCTTAGGTAGAAAAATCTACTGTTCATTTTTCAAATCAGTCTTATATAGTCAGTTTATTTACATCAGTTTTATCTACAGAAACAGAGAATTTTCTGATATGCATGCCATAAGCTTCCATTGAATAGAGCATCTCACACTACATTGCATTTCATTTGATCAATACCTAGATAATGTTTTGAAATAAACATATTACCTAGAATTATATAGTCTTCTTAATATTCATGGTTATGCATAACTATAAAGTTGTCATTTCAAATGTTAGGCCATGGGAAAATGGTGTGTTATAATAATCATGAAAAGGAGAGGGGAAGAAAAGTGTCTCTGCTGTTCAAGTAGGAGATGATGATTTCCATAGTGCTGGATAATACTATTTTTTGTGTCTTTGCTGAGTTTAAATAAATTTGCACTGCTGCTGTGAACTGATGTCATGTAAACTGATAATATAGAACTGATTTTAAACAAAACATCTCCCTAGTCCTAATCTGAGATAATTTGCACATGCAGAATGCAAGGCTTTCCTTGCTGTATTTGGCAAGTTACAAACTTTGATCCTAAGATGAACCCACATTTTTTAACAGTTTGACTCAGACCACTTTTAACATTTGCTTTTCTGCAAAGAGGCAGGAAAAGTATTGCTTTTAAACATTCGTAAGGTTTCAAATTTTTCTAAATGCTTGATTAAGGCTATTTTTTCTGTAAGGTTGTTGATACTTACTTTTGCCTAATTTATCACATATTTATGTATGTAACATCCCTGCACTGGAAGATTAAACAGTATTTCTTATTGCAAAGTAAGCATTTAATTGTTTGCCATATTTAGCATTTTTACAGTGATTGTAGAAGCTTAAAAGAATATCCCAGATGAATGAAGAAGTTAGGTGGGAGTTTGAATACCAGTGAGGTACAGTACCTGACCTGCTGCTTCCTGCTTATGGTAGGAAAAGATGAATTTATGTTTATAAACCAGCAACAATTACTGTCTGATATTCATATCACAGTAGCAGCCAGGTCTCAGTCAGTGATATTGGCACAATAGTTTGCATTCTACCCTATGCTAAAACAGATGTTCTCTGTCCAGCACTCAGGGCTTTCTCCTGTCATGTGTTGTGAGTAAAATGCAGCTTTCTAAACAGAACCAGTATTTTCTTAAAACAGTTATCATCTTTGTATTTTCCTTAAAAGAACTCTGCTGAGATACAGTAGGTCAGACAGGGCTGGTAAGGAACTGTATGCAGTGAAGAGAGGTAGAACAGCATGACCCATGGGGACTCTTGTGATGGGAAGGTGGCATTCTTTACCAAGCAACCTGCTGTGAAAGGCTTGCTTTTGGCCTGGTAAGTAGACAATGCATTTGCACACTGTCCAGAGTTAAGTCCCCTCCTTCTCACTCTACCCCATGTAGTAGATCCAAAATAAAGTGTTTGTGGAGAATTATGTAGGTGACATAGGATTCCTCACCACATGTCCGCAAGTCTCCTATCATCTAGCTCCTACTTCTGTAGCAAGCATCATTTAACATTGCTAAATATTTTTCATTGCTAAAATCTGATTTGTGGATACCCACTATTTAAAACATCTACCTCACTAATTGATCACTTGATCCTCGGAGCTGTTATAAATGGAAAACTGTCTCTGTTACAAGCAAATAAGGCACTTAATGCACTCTTTCTGGCTGTGATGCTATTTTTCCTGTGGGTTTTGAAAATGACCTTCCTGCAAGCATCAAGGACTGTAACTTTTCAGATAAAGAAACTTGTTCTTGTTTTAAGTCTATGCCAGGTTCATTCCCCTATAGCCCACAGTTTTCAAAAGCAGAAGAAAAAGTAATCCAGAATTAAAAAAATAAAAACCCCTCTGTTTCCAGAATGAAGTTACCCTGTCAGCTTGCCTTGGGCCTTAGGTGGAGAAGTGGAGATTAAAGAGTCAGTATTCCTTTTCATGTTTCGTCTGCCAGTTTTGTGAATGTAGAAAGAGTACTTGTGGCTGCAGCTAAGTATCCAACTGTAGCATTAAGTATGGCAATTTCATCCTCATGCAGTAAATTAAAAATATTCTTATAAGTTTATCGCGAGAGGAGTTCAGTATCAATACCATCCAGTCATTGATAAAGGTATTTCAAGGAGAAGGGTGAATAGCACAGCAGATGTAACCTCAATATTTTCACCAATTATAAAGAGCCTCTTTGTGAAGCTGTGTGAATATGTAAGATGATCTCATCATTTCCTATTTACTCAATACTTACCTGAATACGCAATATAGTGTAGCTTTTAAATGCATATGCACATGAGTAAAATGTCCTTTTGTAAGAGACTTTGGTAAAAGACTGCTTTTGATACACAATTTCTTCATCTCCTCTTCAAACTGAATTAAACTACTTCCTTCTTTTAAAACACAACACACTATTTAGAAGCTTTGGCTTTGATTTCTCAGAACAGCCTTACAGGAAGAAACTATGTTCTTTTTCTTTTTGTAACCATATTTCTGAAGACAAACTTGTACTGATTTATTTTAATTTTCTAACAGGAATAGGTTCCTGCAAAGAACACTGACTGTTTCTTCTTTTTCCCCCTCCTTCATTTCACCACTACAAGAATATTGCTGTGCACAAAGCTACCAAGGAAAACTGAAATCCCTCTGTTGGGAACTGTGTACACAGCAATATATTCATACTTTGAGAAATAAGTGAGGGGTTTTTTAGTTCTTAGCATGACATACTTTGCACTTCTTGCATGCTAGCCACTGAATTCAAATCGAAGAACTAGGTAACATTTCAGCAAGTTTTAATCAGGTTTAGTATCCACCATTTTAGGGAATATATCTGTGCAGCTGACATAAAGGTCATCAGTTTTAAAACATTAACCCCCTCTTAGTCCCTTTGATTAAAGGGTTTATGTATATGTGTGTGTGTGTATATATATATATACATACATATATACTTATATAACCCAATCCTGCATGATCCCGTTACACGCGCCATCCTACCAATGTTGTTACGAGTCTCGCCTTGTCTACCATACTGAATACTCCATATGTAACACAAATAGAAATATAAAATTATTTGCACTGCTCAGTGAGTGAGGGATTTGCCTGAAAACATTCAGGATGTAATCTACATGGCATTACATTTTCAGAAGTTTATACTAAACTGAAATGCATGGTCTGTTGCTAGCTACAAAATATAACTTCACAATCAGAGCTTAGAATGGAGTGATTCTTTGCTTTCATTTCTTCTCAAAGTCAGTAGCTTCATTAATGGACTCTCTGTACCTACAAACTGAAGATCTTTAAACTGAAACTGGGCTTTACTCAGTAACACTAAGTTATCAATAAACTGGATAGATTTCCCTCCCTGATGCCTCCTTCTAATTGCTTTTTTGCCTCAAAATGCTCATCTAATTTCTAACTTGCAGGTTGACAATGGCAGCAGTTTAAAAATACTGTGAATTAGAAAAAATTCAAAATTTTTTCATTATTTTCTTTCATCACATTGAGAAATTTCTTTCCAAGGTATACTGTGAATTTTCAGAACTGACTTGGGGGTGCCTAGTGCATTCTCAAAGGAGGTAAGAACCAGATTTAGCAGCACAGTGCAGCTTGCCTGTGGAAGAAACTCTTTATAGAGAGAATTTTTATATTGAATCATGGGACTTCCTTCAGAGCTTGGTCCACAAATCTCTTATATGAAATGTGCTTTAGACAGATGCAACAAGGAAAATTCTGTGTATCTGGTAATATATCTCAGCTGGCCAAAAATAGAGTGGAAATTTGCAGGTAGAAGAACTTCTTGGAAAGTTCATTTTTAATACAGTATTTCAGACATTCTTTGGATGTATTCTTTGTACTTGGGAGCCTGAACTCTGAGTGTAGATGGTTTGTATATAGCTCTGATGCACTGCATTCTTATTGTTGAGAAAGCAAGCACCTTTTCCTCTTTTCCATAGTTCTGAAGTGAATGCTCTGTTCAGCCCATGACAGAGTTTTCCAGTGGTGCAACAACCAATATAAAAGTTACTGAAGGATGAAGGACTTGTCTAGGATGACCAAAAGAGCTGGAGAATCTGGCTGCTTATAGCTATCACAATGCAGAACTGCAGTGTGCCCTTCAGCCACTGGCTAGTGACTCACCTGGTTCTTGGCTTTTTAAACGTGTGTGTGGACAGTTGTCCTTTCACATCTGTGTAGCATGGTAAACTCCCTAGATAAAAACTGTTTGAAGGAAGACAATAGTGTATTTAGTAGGTACAAGTGCAGACAGATTTTACTAGTTCCTGCACACAACTGTGGGTATTTATATTTCCAGAAGACAGATAGTATCACTCCACACTTTCATGCACATCAGTTTTACACTCAGCTGTAAGCAGAGTATTTTGAATGTCCTATTTTACTGAAATGGAAATGTCTACCATAATCAAAACTTACAGCCGTGCTTTTCTTCCCTTATTCTTCATAACTGATAAAGTTGGGCTAATTTATGTGAGATTGTTTTCTAAAGTGGCTTACTACATTGGTTTGACAGAAATGCTGGGTAGTCAGTTGTTCATATTTTATCTTTATTCTGCTGTATAATGAGGTTTTGAAGACAATGAATTATCATAGTAGGATATTTAGAGCTTGGAATACAAAAGTAAAAATTTAGGGAAATATTCATGTCTGCTAGAAACAAACTTAGTTCACTAGAGGCTGCTGAAAAACAAGACCCAGATACAAATATTTGTTTCTATTAGAGCTGAACATAACTTTCTTCACATTCACTTTACATGGCACTATTTTACATGCATATTTCTCTCTAGTAGATGAAAAATTGCAATGGGGATTGGGGGTTACCTCCAAGGTAAGGGAACGTCACTGTTTGTATGGCTGCCTTTGTAAACATCTTTTTCTGTAGATATCAGCTGTACATGGATTTAGATATAGATACATTCATATGTATAATTAGGGGTATAGACATTTGGTTAACTTGAAAGCTCCAAAGTGTCATTTGTCACATTTATGGTAGGAACTTTAACTGCCTTAAATGCTAATTCTTTTCCAAAGTGACTTTTTTCTTTTCACTCTAAAAAAAAAAAAAAATAAAAAAAATAAAAAAATAAAAAGTTATCGTACTTCATGAAACTATTGTATATGAAGCACTTATTAGCCGTAATTAAATGGACAATATGAATTTACTACGTCTTTAGGACTCTGGCTTGTTCTGGTTTAGAGCAAGATGATTAATGCAAATACATATTACTTGAGATAACCATTTAGCAGCTAATTTAGCCAAATTTATTACAGCAGTTAGAGGTTTTTCATTTTAGCAGACGGAGACAAGGACATGACAAAAGCAGGCGGTGAATGTGAAGGCACACTGCCCTCTAGTGCACAAAGCTTTGTGGGAATAGTGAGGAATGCAGGGAGGGAATGGGCTCCAGCAACAACCGTGCCCAGATTTTGTGTAGTTTACAGGTTTTATAAAACCATGCTGCTCTCTTCCACTGAAAGATTTGTATTTCATTCCCTTCTCCTGACACTGAGGAATCAGATACAAACCAAATCCGTTTCAACTTGGCAGTATTTTGGGTGAAGTATTACTTTAAACACATCTGTATTTTTAAGTCGTCTTGCTGTGAGCTTTTAATAGCACCGTTTCACGTTACTGATTGCTTTTACTTCTTTCTCTGTTTCCTAGCATATTTCAAACATCGGAGAGAGCTGTCACTCTTTGGCTCTAACCAAGCCATTCTGTGCCTCCATTAGGCCTCTTTCTCAGCCTGATGGTGGATTTGCTTTGCTCTGGTAGAAAGTAAATTCTCCAAAGACTTTTCCCCCACTGACCAGTGGAGATTTGGTTCATCTGAGAACTGTAAATTCTGTTTGACAAGATCAAAGAAACAAATGTATAAGTTCAGTGGTTGATATTGCCTGCAATAAGGAGAAATGATCAAAGCAGCAGGGGTAGAGTATCTTCCCAAACCTTTCAAATATCCAGAATCTCAGAGGTCTACCTAGGAGCTATGAATAAATCACATATAAATTTGCCTCTTTTTTCCTTTTCTTTTTTTACAGTTTGACTTTGAGTGCATTGGAAATGTCCACACAGCAATAAGTATTCTGTGAATCACAGAGATTTGTAGGTTTTTTTACTTTTCTTCTTCCACTAAAGTTTCCAAAAGGAGATTAAAATTACACTTTAAAAACTTGTACAACATGTAGCTAGTTATACTGATCTTCAGATCCTGTTTGTCATCTCACTGGCATTAAATCCAAAGGAAGCCAAATATCTTCTGCTTATACTTGTGGCATGTTGTACAACAAAGATCATTTTCCCACAATTCTAACATGTACTGTGTCTTGCTTCTGTTTTGTTTTTTCCTGTCAGTGCTGAATAAGGGTCAATGTGTAACAAAGTATTACCGCTGGATGCAGAAGAACGGGGGTTATATCTGGATACAATCTAGTGCCACCATAGCTGTCAATGCCAAGAACGCAAGTGAGAAGAACATCATTTGGGTCAATTACCTCCTTAGGTAGGTCTTCCAGTCCCTACTCTCGCTCAAACTGCTGTCTGTGTTGCTTGTCTCTGGTGAGAGGTCTAGGGAAAAAACAACAGCCTACTAGAGTTAAGAAGAAGAACTTTTCATATAGTCCACCTCAAAAGTCATGCCATTTTGTTATAGTTATTGAGGCATCTGTCATATCTCAGCACATGAGAATATTCTTGAATCATTATGACACCTTAGTCTTGAAATAAACCCTCCACCATTTTATTGCATGCCCTGAAATCTACTCAACCTGAGCTCAAAGATAAAAATTATCCACACTAATTTTCAGTAGTTGTGTTTTGAAATCTGGTGTGAAGTGATTGGCACTGTTTTATTTGGATATTAAAAATGCAGCTAAGCAAATTGCTGGTATGCAAAAAAAAAAAGTTATCTCTGAAAGGCATTTGCCAGTTCACTCCAGAGAGAGGAACTTTCTCAGGACAAAAAAAGTCTCAAACTATTTTGTTGTTCCTGTAAGCATCAGATAATATTCACACTGAAAAATGCAAAATAGGATTTAAAAATAAAAGTACTATAAAGTACTATTTTAAGCTATTAGAACTATTTTAAACAGAAATAGTAGTAATGGTTTGAATGAAAGGCTGTTCCCTGAGAAATCCTGTTTTACCAAAGTATTTTTAAAGGACTGGTTTCAGAGCTCAAGGGAAAACCAACAGTCACTCAGAGACCGTGAATTATAAACTTGACCTTTCTCAACTGAAAATACTTTTCAATACATTCTGTTTTGTGAAAACGTTCAATAAGATTGGGAGATTTTCTGTTTCATTCCAAAGCAGAACAAACAAACAAATAAAATTTGAAACCTTGAGATTGTCATGAAATGCAATTGTCATTTTCTGGCCTGTTCTCCTTTTAAGTTGCTTGTCATGGTTTGTTACATTCCCTTTGATGCCATGAGAGTTCAAAGAGATGTCTAGGGGTTAGACTGTGACTTATTATGCCGAGTCCAGCAAACCCTGAAGAGACCGTGCCTGCCTACTTGCATGTTGAAATGCTTTTGATTCCCCTTTTGGGGAAGAGAAGGAAGCAACCCCTGGCAGGAGAGTATTTAAGGGGTACTGTGGGAAGCCTTCCACGGCAGTGGAGTTTTCACTGGGACTTGTATCATTCACTGGCTTTATATGATTGAGCATAGACTTTTCCCAATATATCCTTATCCTGCTGCTTTTTTGTAAGTGGGAGACAAAATGAAGCATTTCAAGAGGTCAGCTTAAGGCTGACAATTCTGAACTGGAAGTACAGCTTCACTGCCCCAGTCCTTAACAGGGCTTCAAAATTCCCAGAAATGTTCTCCTATTTTCCGATCTGGCTGTAAAAGTGGTCCATAAGAATTATGAACAGCTGCCTTTGTCCCTTTGCTGCTTTCCAGAAATAGGTGAACCTAGTCCACAAACATCCCACAAAGTAATTTTCTCTACAAGCAGAATATACCTAACAAAAAAAGAAGAGCGGTGTCATCTTCACAACGTCTCCTCCCAGAACCTGATTTTTCTGCTGTATTTCATTCACCAGTCTGTTAGAGAAATATTAACATCTTCACTGAATTGTATTTTTAATTTAGATTTCTCCTTGTACTGGAATCCACAAAAGATCCAAATGTCCAAATAATATTTTAATAACAGGTCAAGGCATAATTAGGTCTACTCTTAGCAGGCGTACTGGTCTGTATACATTTCCATGCATTAGAAAGTATGATTCAGCTGTCTGTAAAAGGATAGACTAATTATAGTGACAGGGAGGATTAATGCTGTTCTTGTTCTAGCAACTTGTTATTCACAGTGTGAAAGCCCTCAAACATCTTTTGCTTGAAGGGGGCAAATTTGGGGACTGCCCTGGGATGCAACAGAATAAAGTCACTTTGTCAGGACAAAGCCATAAAGATGATAATCCTAAAATGGCATCTCAGTGTGAACTGTGTGAACTCTGAGTTTTCACAGTACACTCTAATAGGCTGGATATGAGCACACTGTCAGTGTGATAGTGTGTCAGGCACCCCCACTGCTGCCTCATATTTTTCTATGCAGGACTGTGAATTTTCTGCTCTACCACCAGACTTGAATTTGAACTGCATGGAAATGCTCAACTATTCAAAAATTATTAAAGACTTTGTTATTTTTAATATTCATATGCCACTTACATCTAGCTATGTCTGTTCCCCTGCATTTGCATGGATTTAGGAAAGGAACACGTTTTAAAAGGTATAAACCAAGCAAAAACATAGTGTTGTAGGGGTTTTCTTCCATTTCTCTGGCAGCGTAGCTTTTTTAGATTGCAGTCATGTTCATTGCTAACAAGTCACAGGTGAGCACCACATGAGCAGATGAAGATATGATTATAATGGGTGTGTTGACAGTTCTTTATCCCTAACATATGCATCTTAACATGCACATGTGCATCTGTCATATAGTTAGAGAGGTTGTTTTTGGTTTCTTGCTGATGTGGATGTATGTGTGCAGTGTTTAAAAAATATATAATCTATTTTATCTAATTTTTGGCCAGATTCTTTGGAGCAGTGGTCACTTCCTTTAGCCCTAGCTAAGCACCTTCTTAATAACTATGTATTATATGCTTGATTAAAGTGTGGAAAACTGGAATCTTGAGAAAAACAGGTATTGAAAGGACTCTGGCAAGGTTGATAGAGAACATTTTTACAGAGATAACTCTAATAGACATTGCCAGTGGGAGAGAAACAGATTGGAAAAGTTAAAACACCCCCTCTGTCCTCCCAGGCACAATAATGGGATCGAAATCAAGATACTTTGTTGTTGGATGATTATACAGTGTAGCTTTACTGCTAGATATCACACAAGCCATGATGTCCCACTTCAGTAAGGATGCTTTGATAGCTCTAAAACTTCACTAGAATCAAACAAGGTTTAGTACCTAGTCAATAAAAGTATTTGACTGCAGTATTAAAATAAACCTTCACAAAATTCCTGCTGTAAAGCTCAGAGAAGCCAAAAATATATGTTTCTGTGTTTATTCTGCTATTCTTCCTGTTTATGTTCTTTGTTCCTGAACTTTGATATGAAAAGAGGAAAAAATCATGAAACTGCAAATCATCCAATTGTATTTATATTTGCTGTATCCTCTTCAGTAACCCAGAGTACAAGGACACTCCAATGGATATTGCACAACTTCCTCATCTGCCAGAGAAAACCTCAGAATCCTCAGAGACCTCTGACTCTGAATCGGACTCAAAGGACAACTCAGGTAACACACATGGTGTGCCTTTACACCCACAACAGGTTCATATCACGACAGCCACATGGTCAGCTTTCCAGTTGCTTTTACTTCTCAAGTATTGTTCCATTATAACTATATATATATATATATATATGTATGTATAATTAAGTTGAAAGAGACTAGCAAAATCTCTCAATGACCTTAGCATTTCCATTTCCTCAGAATTTCTCTTCACTTTTTCCATGCATTCTTGCCTACATAGCACCAAGCTAAATATTTGAATTCCCAACTGTGCTTATGAGCGGGTATTGTGTCTTGTGCAGAAGACTTGGAATTGCAACTGTTGGATAAAATTCTGGTTCTTCTCTTTCCAAAGTAGGCAGACCTTCCGCAGAGAGGTCTCTACCGTCAATTTTTATGACTCTTTTTCCTGTATAAATACATTCTTGAAGAGTCTCACTAGGGGGCAGTGAAGATGGAAAAATTTGAGAGTTTTCTTGGGTTAAAAGTTATATTTAAGTAAAAGGTGTGACATCAAGAACTTGTTTCTAAGCTTTTTAAGCCTGGAACTTCAGCTGTTTTTTAAAAGCTGAGTGTACTTGTCAAGCTCTATGTGTAAATTAGTCCTACAGATGGTCCAGTGCACAGATGGTTCACACATTGCCTCTTAGTTTTAATAGTGCTTACCTAGGTACAGGTACAAATCATCTGGCCTTGAAAGAAGTGTTTTCCTGTAGCCCCAGAAGTAAAGATGTTACTCAGCTGTAGTATGCAAGATGGATGGATGGATGGATGGATGGATGGATGGATGGATGGATGGATGGATAGATAGATAGATAGATAGATAGATAGATAGATAGATAGATAGATAGATAGATAGATAGATAGATTTATGATTTTTCTCTCATGTCTATGATAACAATCAAAAAAAGTCTGGAGAAAATGGATCACAGTGATATAAATCAAGAAAAAGCAAGAGCAGGATCAGGCCTTAATATTATATGATATGGCTGTTCTCTTTCATCTTTTGCTTTTATTTGTTCTCCTTTGACAGCTGGGCTTGATGGTTTAAGTCAATGTGCAGGCTTGCTGACCACTGTCATTGGGAATCTCTTCATCCATTCCCAGTGCTTCCTTTATGCTGTCTTGTTCCTAAATAGCCAAATAACACATGTGTGGAGAACAGTTTGCATTTCACATATGCACTGGAAGTTTCTCCAGGTGAGAATGTGAGAAGTACATGTACATTCATGACTTCTAAAGCTGATGCAGAGCAAGACAGCATTTCAAAGGTGCACAGATATCTACATCTCAGAAGGAGATGGCTGGGAGTCTTGGAAGACAGAAGACACAGGGGCTTGTTTATTACAAAGGAATTAAATATAAATGCCAAAGGACCTAAAATTTGAACAGCATTTTGGATGAAACCAACAAGTTCAGTTCACGCTTTCATAGAAACCCAAATATTGTGCAGCATTAGACCACCTCACCCTAAGACCACTCTTCGTCAGCTAGAAACCATGGCCTTAAAGGAAAGGATCTTCAAAAAAAGGAAGAAAAAATTGTAGGAGAAATGCAGTTCTAGGTGGAACAAAAAGCTGGATGAGATTTAGGGGTTAAGGCTGCTACTTTGCTTCTGTGGGTTTTGTTTTTCAAAAGGAAGGGTCTCTCTGCCGCTGCTGACACAAGCAATAGTCCCTCTAAGTGACTTGTGAAGTGCAGCGTCCTGAATGTTCAGGCAGCTTTCCTGTCAAACCCACCTTCAGCACTTCTGGGAAATTGTTTGGTATTGACATGGCTCCAGAAGTAACCAATACCTTTAGAGGCAAACTGGCCCTTCCCGTCTCCCTCTAAAACAAGTATATTGAAAAGGGTAGTACTTGGCTCTGATGAGTGAAAAACATCTTTTATTAGGCAACAAAAGATTCCTGGCTGGTCTGTAAAGGACAGGGTTTCCTGAAGCCTTTCGTGACCCTTTCAAACACAGTGTGATAATGGAGCATATTCAGTCTCAAAGCTGCTTTGGCTCTCCGAGTCCAGTGGGCTAGAGTGTTTATCTCACCCGTATTAGAATTATAATTAAATGAATTCAGGCAAGAAGAGTGACAGTTTCTCAGTGCTGTAGCTGTGCTATTTTCAATGGTCTTTAGATTATTTGGATCAATCAAGAATTTAATTCACTGGCTGATTACTTTTTCTATATTTTTTTACATTTGTTGTCCTTCATGAGAATATGAGAAGACAGTCTAGCAACATAACAAAATTGTTTTAACAATAGACTGGTTTATTCATTCATTTTAACTAGTTTATTCATTCAGATTTATACACATATGACTTGCTTTTCCTCTCACACAAGAGGAAATCAGAGCAATTCCACTGCAGCCAGAGACTCTATGCCACTTCAAAAGTGGCAATGGTCAGAGGAAAATTAGATGGGAATACTAGAATCTTCATTTAGTAAATAGCGCTATACCTGGATGCCTGCCCACTGTAGGAGAACATGGATGTGAAAGAACAATCACCATAACATAAGGGTGATAATGGGATTGTTCATTGACTCCTCTTTGGATGGCACAGCTACAATGCTGTTGTGCTCACAGCTGTCAGCATGATTCTTGTCCAGTGAGCAGATGAAAAGGCCCCCTCAATCGAGGTGCAGCCGTATAGCATAGGCTTCTTCATTAACAGTCCTGAGTCAGAGACATTCATGGTGATCAAAACTCTCCCAACACAACACTGAAAAAAAATTGCAGCTCTACGGAAGAGAACATCTTTTGCCATAAAAGTTTAAATCAAATCCAATCTCATTGGTAGGTAGAAATCTGGACTTGGATTATAATATTATGTTCCTATTGCTAATGGTTTGTTTCACTTTCATTTTGCTCCAGAGGACAATGAGAACTCAAAGTCAGATGAGAAAGGAAACCAGTCAGAAAACAGTGAAGACCCCGAATCTGACAGGAAAAAGTCAGGAAATCAGTCAGATAATGAAATGAACTGTAATGATGATGGGAACAGCTCCAGCAACCAGGACAGCAGGGACAGTGATGACAGCTTTGAAAACTCAGACTTCGAGAATCAAAAGGCCCCTGAGGACAGTTTTGGCACTCTTGGCTCTATGCAGATCAAGGTGGAGCGTTATGTTGAGAGTGAGTCAGACTTGCGGTTGCAGAACTGTGAATCACTGACCTCCGACAGCGCCAAGGACTCAGACAGTGCAGGTGAAGTAAATGCCCAGTCTTCCAGCAAACATCAGAAGAGGAAGAAGCGGAGAAAAAAGCAAAAGGGAGGCAGCATGACCCGGAGAAGGCTGTCAAGCACCTCAAGTCCAAATGGACTTGACTCAGCTTTGGTGGACCAGCCCCAGCTGCTCTCGTCACCAAACAGTGCCTCAGTGCTCAAAATTAAAACAGAAATCTCAGAACCTATCAATTTTGATAATGATAGCAGTATTTGGAATTACCCACCCAACAGGGAAATCTCAAGGAATGAATCACCCTACAGTATGACCAAGCCCCCCAGCTCCGAGCACTTCCCTTCCCCCCAAGCCAGCAGTAGTTTACATGTCTCCATTCCAGACTCTGTTCTCACCCCACCAGGGACTGAAAATACTGCCAGCCGTAAAACTCAGTTCAGCACCTCATCCAACTCGGCCTTGGCTCCAGTGTCCTCTGACCCTTTGTCACCCCCACTTTCAGCATCTCCAAGGGACAAACATCCAGGAGGTCCCACAACGTCCAACTCTTTGTTGTACACTGGGGACCTGGAAGCCCTTCAGAGGTTACAAGCAGGCAATGTGGTGCTTCCTTTGGTTCACAGGGTAACGGGAACCCTTGCTGCGACCAGCACTGCTGCTCAGAGGGTCTACACCACTGGCACTATTCGGTATGCTCCAGCTGAAGTTACTTTAGCCATGCAGGGCAACCTCCTCCCCAACACCCATGCTGTTAACTTTGTTGATGTTAACAGCCCCAGCTTTGGGCTGGATCCTAAAACACCGATGGAAATGCTCTACCACCACGTTCACCGACTCAATATGTCGGGACCGTTTGGAAGTGCTGTGAGCGGGGCCAGTCTGACCCAAATGCCTGCAGGGAATGTGTTCACAACTGCCGAAGGACTTTTTTCCACTCTTCCATTTCCTGTGTACAGCAATGGCATTCACACTACACAGACTCTGGAACGGAAAGAGGATTGAAATATGACCACATACTGTGTTCAGTGTTATACTCTGAGGCATAGACTATATTTTAATTTAGACCTTTAATTCTAGCACTTTGAATTTGAGCAGGTCAGCTTATTATCTCAATATGATGGTCCCCATTTCATTCCCTTTCTCTTTAACTTGACTTATTCTTTAATGTAAAGATATTTTTTTATTTTTGCCTTCAGAGAGTCGAAGTACCAGTTGCCTGCCATTTTGTCTTCTTCTAAGATGTGTGTTTTTTCCTTTGCATCTTTATTAAGATGCCTTTAATATGTGTATGCCTCTGCCATAGAATACTCAGTGTTGTGGTAAAGAGATTTTAAAGTGACAACCATTGGTTTTACTTCAAAATGATCTTGATATGATCAAGATTAAAAGAGACAAGCATAAACAGTGTGCCCTGTTTGACTAAGTCAAATGAAAGGGGGGTTTTGTTCCTAATTCCTTTAAAATAGGGGATAGTATTTTAGAATTTTATGCAGAGTTTAATTCTCTTTTTATGGTTAAGATTTTCTTACTTGCACATAAAATAATTTGGGTTCTTAAAAAGTTAATTTCTGGCCTGTGACTAGAATGTTAAAAAGTTGGACTAAATGTTAATTACTGAAACTTTAACTTAATTTCTAAAACCATGGTGCTATCATTTATTAATCTGTAATGTCTTCATACAATATGCAGCTTGTGGGCTGGGTTTTTTGGAAAGAATGTGTTCCGTACTGGTTTATAGTGGGGTGCTGCAGTCTCCTTGGTTAGTTAAGACAAAAGCCCTCATTAACATTTGCTGCAGGACTTAAAATTTGTTACCTCCAAACTAACAAGCATAGCCTCACATCAAATTTAAATGGGTCAGGAAGCCTTTTTCAAAAAGTGCTCAAAAACAAAAAACTCAATTTAATTGACAAGAGGAGCAGTTTCTTAGGTGCATATTGTTTTGCTTTATTTTTTTCTCAGTATAACTGAGGCTAATTTTACAACATCAAATAACACTTCAGAGTAAAAAAAAAAAAAAAACAGAACTATTTAACATGTTTTATTTTGTTTTCATTTAATATTATAGAGGGAAGGTTGTAAATTTCTTTTTGTTCTTTGATTTGGGTATTTTTTGTTGTTTTCTTTTTCCTTATTTCTAGTGTTGAAACCAATATGTTTTAAAACTAAAGGATGGGTTAATAAGCTTGAAATAGATAACTACAACTGAAAACTGCACATTAAGTAAAAGAAAAGAAATCTCCTATTTCGTCTTTGTTGCCAGAAATCACAGTGTAGTGTCAAACACTCCAAATGACTGTCAAATATAAATTCTTCTTCCACTCCATCTTTGGCAGCTGTTTGTTAAGGCATCTAATAACAGATGTGAGAACTGTAATGTGTACAATGTGTAAGTGTCCTTGGCTGTCAGTCCCATTGCAGTTTCAATGTGTGTTACTATATGCAGTATATACTAAGCTAATGTAGTTGTTTTGTCCTTTGTCTTCTCTGTGCTTTATCTCTAGTCCGGAGTGGTAAAGTCCCATTCCTGCAGTCCTAGTGAACCAGTGATTCTTGGGGGTTAGTGGTTTTTGTGTGGTGGCCTTCCTCTGTAATGTCACCTTATGCTGCTTCCACTGTCTGTATACCTTTTAATTTCTGCTGTTGCTTTGCTGTTGTGTATTCTCAAACCTCTCTCTCCCCCTTCCTTTCTCCCCTCCTCCTCCACACGTCTCCCCTCTCTCTTTCTCTCACTCTCTCGTTCTCTCTTCTTCACTCTCAGAGATAAAAGACTCTTAACTAGCTCAAGGTTAATGGAGCCATTTTTCCCACAGAGGAATTCTGGGTATGACTTACTCTTCCAGTGTACCCCACAATGCACTACAGAGTAATGCTCAGATATATTAAGCAAATTGACGCCATATAGCCTCAGTTGTTAACATTCCCAGAGTCCTTGTGCTCGAACTGTAAGCAGAGGGTGCATTTCTTTGGTTTTCTCCTAGGTAGGCTGGCAGAGCAATATGTAGAGTAATTACCAGTGAGATAGGAAATTCTTTCAAAGGTCAACTGGCATTGTTTAAAAAGGAAACTGAGCTTAGAATTGTCATATATATTCGCTTATGTGTGCAATGCTAATGTATTAACTCAGATGTCCTTAGAATTTTTGATCACTTGTTGCGTTGAGTCAATTTCTGCGGTAGCTTTGAATTTGAGAAGTAGGTCCAAGCCACAGAGGAGTGATAGCAAAAAAGGAATTGGAAGCTAGAAATTTAATTAATGAGCTTTTAAAGGTTCCGTAGGAAGGATTTAAGTAGGTCTGAAAAAGGCGAGAAAGCTGATTGGGAAATTCAAAGTTTAATTTTGGAAGTTCTGCTCTAGCTATGGAACAATCAAAGGACTGCACCTATCAGCTACAAAAAACAGCTAGACAGCTGTTGTTGTTTTGGGTTTTTTTTTAAATGTTTCTGTGTTGTGTCAAAATGATTTCTGGTGATTTAAACTAACAGATAATCACAGCTGCTGTCTAAATCCATAGTGTTTAAAATTACAAAATGAAAAAAAAACTTCATTACCTGTGAAGACTGTGTCTGTGTTTTTAACTATTTCTTGTACAAATATATGAAATCTTTTATGAGGAGACTGGTGCCAAGTAGCTGAATAATGGGGAAAGGGATTCTGTTCGTATAAATCTTAGCAGTGTTACCAACTCTACAATATAAAAAAATTAAAATGTTAAAAAGTGACAGCTATGGTACATTTATTTTGTGTTAAGCTAACCGAATCTAACTTCTTGAGTGCCTGGCTTATTTGAAACATTTTTTTCATTGATCATTGATAATGCTGCAAATCAGAAATGTACATACTTCATTTACAACAGGGTTCTTTTTATACTTTTGTAGATTCTCATACATGTCATACATGGTTGTCTTTATGTAACTTAATTTTTTTTCATCCCGCAGGTGCCATTTTCATAATAAACTTCTCTTGGATTTGTTACTATCTGGCATCATTTCTTTTACATATAACCATCCTGACTAATGAATGCTGGTAGTATTTGTTTGAGCAGGTATTTTTTAATTGTCTTGTAAAAAAAAAAAAAAAAAACAAACCTAAAATACAAGAAAAAAATAACCAAAAATCAAAGAGGAAAAAGCAAGATTTTATTAACAGTTGTGAAATGAAGAAAAGAAGCTGTCAAGATGTAGGTTAAGAATGCTAATCCAAATACTACAACAAACTTGCCACCATTCTAAATTCTCAGCTACCCCAACTCATTGTCATATTGAGCATTTTTATGCACATTATCAAAGCTGAATAATGGACCTGCAACATTAACCACTATAGAAAGTGTGCATTTTTTTCTTGATTAATGCACACTGGAAGAGGTCAGCTTTTGTACATTAATCATTTAAAATGCACTTTATATTTTCATTTTTGTACTCTACAATGTTACAGTGAAACTCTTCAGTCCCATTATATCCTGCCTAGGCTGCTGATTCTTTTAAATGTGTACTTTCTTTCCCCAGAGTGGCGACCTGTAAGTTGTTGGTGTCGTGCTGCTAGACATTCTGCCTTACCAGCTGAGGACAGAAACATTTGCCAATGCAGAACTGACAAGGCAAAAAGCCTTGGTCCCACAAATGAAAGGGGGAAAAAAAAGTCAAATACAGTTTTGATTACACAGATCCACACACAGTGTCTGACCTTTAAAAGGGAGCAACCTGCATAAAGTCTGAAAAAAGGCCCAGGGCGACCGGTTTTGGTCTTTGCAGTGAAAAGCAAGGAGAAGCTAAGGTACAGGAGATGCCACCCCAGGCACCCACCGCTGTGTGCCGGCTCCGTGGCAGCTGCTGCATGTGCAGAGAACGGGCTGGGGGGTGGGACAGGAGGGGAGTGGAAGCCTTCTAACCCACCACAGTTCTTCACTCATTGCTATTCATTACAGTGCCTCTCCCACCTGTGACAAATATTTCCAAATTCCATATTTTATTTTGTTATTGCTGAGTATGCAGTCTCTAAGAATGCAAATTTGGAGCATGTAAAATCAGGACAGTGTTGCCTAGAGCCAAAATCTCTAAGCAACTTTGAGTGCCTAATCTTTTCTCTTCTGTATGTCCACTTAGAAATTAATGCTACTGGGCTAGTCATTCTGGGTCAGATTCTTTTTGCCTTATTTCTGCTGAGTAAAACTGTGTATTCATAGTTTGCAGCACAACTCTTTACAGTGAAAGATACACTCAGCTGAAGTCAGAGCATGTGAATCTGGCTTGCTGCGCTGATTAAAAAAAAAAGTATGCAGTTATAGCTCAGTGAGCCAGCCCAGTACCTTAATAGACTGAAGTCCGGCTCTTTGAGCTTCCAAGCAGTTCAGGATGCCCACTTCCCAGGCTCCAAGCATGGAGTTTGATACAACTCCAAGTTGCAGGGGGTAGAAAGAAGCAGAGGTTAGCGGTGCTGCTTTCAGCTCTGCTTGCGTGTTCCAGTTGGCAATGCATCTTGTTTATGAGGTAGCTAAGGATGCCAATGCCAACCGAGAAGAAAACAGAATTTAAATGCAGATTGAAAGAATGACCAGAATAAAGCTTAATGGAAGAATAACATGCCTGTTCCAAATAAGTGTTAAGCAGTATTAACTAAAGCCACTAATTCCAAGAAGGGGCTTGAGAGGGGCATTTCTGAGCTATTATAAAGGCTTTTTATATCTCAGCCATACTGCCTACATATGCATCACAGCATGGAGTTGATGGTCAAACTTATTAGACATCTCTAAGATTTGCAGTTGAATGAGGAAGTTTGTGTATCAAAGAAAATTATGGAAAGACCATTTCATGGGGGGTTTTCATAGCGATGTTGTTGCACTCGTCTATCTTTGGGGAATGAATTTTTTAAATTATTATCTGCAGCAACTTTAATTAAAAAAAGCAACTGCTTGAAAGGGTTGAGCCTTTTGAAAATGGTTCTTTGGGGTAGGCCTAGCTGCTATCTTTGTAATATTTGAGGAAAAACTCTTTGCCATGCAGGAAGTTGGGAAAACTTTCTCAAGTCATTTCATCAAAGAACATTTCCTAAAACAGTAACTGCCATCTCTAGAAAATTTGTTCCTGACCCACTTGTTTTGCAAGGTGATGTATGCAGGTATTTAAAAGCTACCTAAAGGGTTACAAGAGCAAAAGGGGCTCTTTCAAAGCCTCATGACTCTGAGAAGTTACAGTGAAAGAAAAATATTTCAGGAGTACTTAAATAATCAGCTCTGACAGCTTGCACTGGTGCTCTTGCACGATGGTCGTGTCACTGGAGTAACTGTGATGCCCCTGACAGCACATTTATTGTTATGATTCTAGGAAATGCATTAGTTTAAATGTGTCAGTGCTCTCAGAGCTATTTGCATAGTATTTTCCCTTCTTACCATTGTAATTTCTTTATTTTCATTTTAGGGCTGGGGGAGGAGGGTGGAAAGACTGGGTATGCATTGTCAACTAATTTAATGAACTGTCATCTATCCAGTGAGTTTACTGAAGAGCCTACAGAAATGTTAACAAATGGGATGTCACCAGAGCCACAGACACTCAGGTAAGATCAAACCATTTATAAAACACGCACATGCATGCACACAGGCGTTCAGATCTGCTACCTCTGAAAGCTAGTTGGGCTTTCAGACTGGGCAGAGTGGTACCTATGCATATAATAAAAGTCCTTTATTCCTCTTTCACCTCTTCTTTCATGTTTTCATAAGTGAGAATTGGAAGCTATTTTCATAAAACCTATCAAATCACATCCCCATTTTTTCAGCAAATCATAGAATCACAGAGTGGTTTGGGTTGGAAGAAACCTTAAAGATCATCTAGTTCCAAAACCCTTGCCATGGGCAGGGATGCCACCCAAGAGATCAGATGGCTTAAGGCCCCATCCAATCTGGCCTTGAACACTTCAAGGAATGGGTTATCCACAACTCCTTTGAGCAACCTGTTCCAGTGATTCACCACTCTCTGAGTAAAGAATTTCTTTCTAGCATCTAATCTAAACCTGTCCTCTTTCTGTTTAAAACCATTGTCCCTTGTCCTGTCACTACTTGTCCATATAAAAAGTTCCTCTTCCTTCCTTTTTATTAACCCCCTTATGGTACTGCAAGGCTGCAACGAGGTCTCCCTGAAGCCTCCTCTTCTCCATGTTGAACAACCCCAACGCTCTCAGCCTGTCCTCATAGGAGAGGTGCTCCAGACTTCTGATCATCTTCATGGCCTTAACAGGACAAAACAGGATGTTTTTGAAAGCAACAGGACTTGAGATAAGCCAAGGATGCAGAGTTCTTCTTTTAATTGACCTGAATCAGATTGGGTGTTCTCCCCTACAGTTTTGTTCAGAATCCTAAAGTCAGCAAGAGAGAGTAGAAGAACAGCTTTTATTTCCATAATCACCATAAGTTGGGTCTTTCAGCAAAACAAAGACTCAGAGTAGTTCAGAATTAATTCATATATTTCACATTTCTAGAAGTATTGTACTCTAGAAGTAAATACAGAGAGCTTAGTGACTCAGATCGGAAGCCAAGCAAATGAAGTCAGTAACTGTGAGTTTGATTACATTTGTAGAAAGCCATAAGTTTTTTCCCAACTTGTAGGAGCTGTGTAGAGTAGGTGCAATGTGGAAAATAAGGGATCTTTTAGTAGACATCAACAATACAATGCATACAGGCTTAATGTTTGAGCAAAAAGATCATCAGGACCCAAAAAAGGCTTATGGGAATTCAGTGCGAGAAGGTTTGCATATTCTACAGACAGGAGACTGTATTGCCCAGTACTTTGTCTCAAATTACCTTTCACTGACTGTAGAGACATGGAAATACTGCGATTACCTTTCCCATTACAAATTTTCCCGAGAAGAAGGACCCCTTGTTTTTCATGTTTGTAATAAAAGGGAACATAGTATTTTCTGGCAAAAGGAAAGGAATCAGGTTTTCCTCTTGCTTTAAAAGCATTCACAGATTTATAGCGGAAATGACAGGAACAGGATGTATTAGCCATATGACCCCAGAAGAATGAGTCTACACTCTTGATTGATTTAAAAGTTTATCTCTGTCCTTTGAACAGCCACAAAGGGTCAGGTCTTGGTCTTGCTCAAATCAATGAGAGCTTGCCTAATGACTCTAATGGCTTCAAGAGCAAAGTTTTGAGCCAATACTCATAATCAAATAACAAAGCACAGCTTATAGCATGAACCACAGACCAGTGAGTCCGGCTAATTGTTACACTGCATCATTTCCTTTCTAATCCTGTATCACACCAGTCACACGCTAAGAAAGCAGCTCTTTTTTGTTTAGTTGAAAAGTCTGTCCCAGTTTTCCCAAGCTGCATGGTCTGATCCTTCCAGAGATTCCTACCTTTAAAACAGGTGGGAAGTGAGGCAAAGGCAGAGGTAGGACTGCAAAGACTGCCTTCTCACCCATGTTCTGCGGGAGTGGGCCTGGCAGCCTGGGTCTTTAATATGAAAGCAATGGTGGAAACTCTGCTGGACATCAAAGCTTGTATTTTCTTGAACTGAGAGCAGTAATAAGTGATGGCAGCACCAATATCAACAGTACAGCTTTCCCAGACCCTCTTTTAATATCATCCAAGAGATGGAAAAGTTTACAGTGTAGGGAGGTGAGTATTCACTGAAGCCAGTTTCCAATTTTTGTTCAGTGCTGTGAATTTCTGAGGTCTCTTAGCATCCTCTGTTGACTCTCCTGTACTTCATTTCTTTCTTCTACCCAGTTGTCTGTTTTATTACAGCATGTAAGATAGCATCTTGCAGGGTAGTGACAAAAAATTATTTCATCTTGGGAAGCCCAGTCTCCTTAGACCATAGCAAATGGAAAGAACTAGGATCCTCCAAAGACTTCTTTGAGCTAAAAACACAAACTAAATGCTATGATTCATCCTCATAGCAAAGACCAAGGGTTCTTGGACTTTTCAGGATAAGATCAGTTTCTGAGAACACGCCTCCCGCTTATTGTTCATTGGCACTTTGAAAAAGCTCTAATTTTTGCCCTCTCTCCTAGTTAAAAGGAAAGGTCCTTGATGCTCTGTATACTTTTGCCTTGCTACAAGACCTGCAGCTTATGTGACTGACTTGGGCCCCTTCAGTTCCTAGACAATTTTCTTCACTGAATATTACCTGAAATTTCAGATTTCATGTGATCATTTGCTTCTCATGAGACTGTAGTCTTCATGTGCTCTTTTTGGCATACTTTTTCCTCTTTTTCCTCTTTTTTCCACCACCTTTGTTTTTGGCTTTGCCCATACTTATTATCTTTAGAATGTCTTCAAACATACACCCCAGGGTGCATAGCACTTCCCCAGCATGATCTATACCCATTACTGCCATTCCATGGGCCTTGTTACCAAGCCAATTTTATATCCAACTAAGTATTTTACTATCAGTCCCATACTTGCTACCTTTATAAATTAATCTGTTGTGTGGCACTGTATCAAGAGCCTTTTCAAGTCCAAGTAAACTATGTCTCCTTCTTCATCGCTGTCCACTTTCATTGTCACTTCCTCAGAGAAATGAATCAAGATTGTTAAGCATGACCTCCTTTTTGTAAATCCATGCTGACTACCTCTAACCAATCTACATTAGATTGATATTAAATCAGGACACAGACTCAAAGGGGGCCTGCTATATAAATGCAAGCTAAGGTTGCTTCATGTGGAGATGAGAGATGGGAATCACTGATAGACTGAAATTAGCAGTACCAGGTCTGATGGTTTGCCAATAACTTATTAGTGGCCAGATCCTTCCCCAGGGTCTCAACCAGAATTCAACTGGAGAGACGAAAAGCTTTTATGTGCATTTGCCTAGTCAGTTTCTATTGCAAAAGTGAATGTGGTCACCGAGGATGAGAACTGGTTCTGTTTTCATTCATCTATGGTTAAGTCAAAATCACAAAGACATTGCAAAATCATCGTTTTCAACAGAATGTTGTCCCACAGCTTCTGAGAGAGCTGTATCTGCATTGCCTAAGATGTATGTCAAAAGGCAGCGTGGGTATTTGCTTTCTGTACAAATGCAGCCAAAGAATGCCAAGAGAAACTCCCACCTTGGCCAAGGTACTATGTCAACTGCAACAATTTTCCCAATATCCCATTAAGATGTGGGATCTTGCTTCCCATGAAACATGTCTACTCTGAGTATACATCACTATTGACTAATGCCAGAAAAGCAACTTTTTCCTCGGCAAGAGGTGGGGTCAGGGACTATAAGGTGCAGCTGGGGGACCTGCATCATGTTCCCTTCCTTGCTTGCTGGGGTATGAAGTTGAGAGCCCACACAAGCAGGATGAGGAAAGAGGCTCTCAGCAGCGAATTCTGGCAGCAGTTTAGGTATAAATTAAATATGTTTTGCCAGCTTTTCTACCTCAGTGACTGGAAATACACTCCCTCAATGCTGTAAGCATAGGTATCTTTAGTTTGGGAGGAGAAGGCAAATCGATCCCAGCAGTCTGTCTTGAGCTTGTTTGAAAACATACGCATCAAGCACACTGAGATCCAGAGGAAGTCAAAAGACATCCCTCAGGAAACTAACCTTTGGCCTTCTGCCTCACAGGACACGCAAGGTGCACAAAGTGAGCCTTCTAATCTACACCCTTTGGAGGCTTACTGCTTATATCCTATATATACACATATGGTTCCCTGGTGTCTTCAAATCAGAAATGTGGTAGTCCGTGTATGGTGGGAGAGATGTTGCTTTGGGAGAGTTCAGCACAGTCAGTGCTGCTGCAGGACTTAGATATTCTGGCAAACATCCACTGAAACAAAGGAAAGAGGCCCCCCCCAAAGAGTTTGGCTTGTGTTCAAGGCCTTGACCCTGTAACAGCCAGTACAGAAATGCTCAGAAAAATAACTTGCAGACACAGTAGGTCAATACAGAGAAGCATAACTTAAAGATACAGGTTATAAGGGTATAAAGGAATAGTTGGAGCATGTCTTCCCCATTCAGAAGAGAAGATTGTTCATGTGCTTTATGATGAAAAAGTTCTGAAGAGAAACTAAGACTATCATATATTTCTTATGCAAATATTAAAGCAGAAAGGCAAAAAAAAAAAAAGCTAGCCATGTTGCTAGGGTTCTCACATTCCTAATATCTGCAAGTAAAACATGTAGTCTTGTCATTGGCATAAGAAAATTACCTAACATCTTTAAAGAATCAGCTATTGAATAAGCATAGACCTTAGAAAATATATCAGACATCTGACTGCAAGTTATAAAACACACCCTTCAAGCAGAAATTGTAACAATGCTTTTCTAAACAAATCAGGCATGGGTGAGGGGTCAGATGATGGTAACCCTCCCTTCTGATGGTAAAATCCCCTTGAAACAGTGACCTTGCTGACACTAGTGAGAAGTCTGCTCTATATATGGACAATTTGTAGAGTTAAATCTTAGGCAAATAAGGAACAATAAAAAGAATATAAACAAAAACAGCAGCAAAATAATTTGTCATGACTGTAAGGTTCTGCCTATGAATTCTCCATATTTTTGTGAGCAAATAGTGAAGTTTTGTGAAGGATCAAAAGTACCTTCTCATTACTATGTTTTCTCCATGTTACCATGCAGCAGATGATTTGCACTTACAGGAATCAGCAGCGCACTTCAGAGAAAGCATCCATGAGAACAGAGGGTGGGAACTGACATTTGAGATAGGAGATATCTCTTAACTTCATCATTAAGTGTCTGCAGGACATTTGCCTTCTTTCCTTCTTTGTATCACAGCTCAAACACCCCCATACTCCAAAAGTGATCTGGCTCCCCATGATAAGCAGGGACTCACACCAGCCAGACAGCTTGAGCACTGAGTGGCAGAGTCCCGGCAGGGCAGCATAGGACATGGAACTCCACCAGAGCCCTGCCTTGCATACATCATTCCTGGCTGGCAGTGTCAGGGATGCACTGACTTGGGTGGGTGTGAGCACAGCACAAAATTTTTAAATACACTTAGGGCCATTAAAGTTAAAATCAAATTGCTTAGAATATGAAAATTCATATGACCAGAAATCATACCCTGAAAATAATTTTCCCAGACTTCATAAATATTAACATCAACAGTGGCTTAGTACCAAGTCTAAAAAGAAGAATACAAAGCTCAAAAACTCTTCCATCACTTTTAAAGGCAAGGTGCTGAAGTGTGGATCGCCTCAAACATGCACCACTTCAGCTATGTGATGCTGCAATGAGACACAGACTTTGTCACCTAGTCATGCATTTATTTTCATTACTTAAATTCATGTTCGAATGCAGACAAGAGGAGGAATTTTGAAACTGAATTAAACCACTACAATATGCTAGACCTTTGCTTTGACCATGAACACAAACCTTCTTTTCTTACAAAGACTCTCTGTAATTGAGCCATTGCTGCAGAGGGAAAGATATCTCCCTGTAGTCAACATGTCCCCCTAAAAAGTGGGAAATCCAAAGTGCCTTCTTTGAGAGACTCTTGTGTTGGCTCAAAATATCTTCTCCCCATCTATTTTGCTCAGGTCCAGAAGAAGATAAAACATTAGAGAGAGTGATAAATGAATCTAATAAAACAATTACTTCCAATTACCTAAAAGTGTGTTGTGATACTACTTAGAAGTGCTCCTGAGCAATGATACTGCTGCTGTTAGCAGCTGTATTCACATTGGTAGTAATGGTGGTGTACTGGAGTAGCAGCAGCACTTCTACTATCCCACAGTAGTGATGGTAGTGTTACAAGGATTAGTTCAAAGTACTGCTGGATTTCCCTGTGTTTATGAAAGCATACCTAGCTGGGAATGTTTCCTTCCAACTTCATTGACCCTCTCTGGTTACTTCTACTCATTTGGGTCACTGATAAACTCATATTTTCATTTGTGTACAAGATTCCACCCTGTCAGAGGTTAGCAAAGTAGGCAATTTGGAGTCTTTATTTTAGAATACTATTTGTCAGTTGACCTTGTAATACTATCATTTGATAACTGCATATGACACCAGCATTTAATACTCTGCGCTGACAGATAAAATTCAAGGCACAAATTAGTAACAGTCCAAGGGCCTGATCACCACAAAGACGGCTTGCCTTTTCATCCCATGCCCAAACTAATGCTGCTCAAAGAAATCTGCATGAGCTATCAGGGGGAGTTCATCATGGTGGGTCACTGGTTCTTAAAATTAGTTACTTTATAATTTGCCACAGTGGGAACTTGATAGCCTTGTAAGGGACATGCAAGAAGCTTTTCTTTAGTTGTCTCAAACAGCTGATAAATGCTGTGATGTTATATGTCAGAAATAATATTTTCTTTGATGATATGGGTGGGTCTGGGAACCTCTGCTCCATACTGTAAGACTATGTCCCAGACCAGGGCTCAAAGAGTACCTAAGTGCTGATCACTAACTCAAAACAGTATGATAGTATTAAAAATGATGATAATAATGACAAAGTGTTGCACAGTCTTAGTCATAATTGTTCATTACAACTGGAATCTGATTAGATCTTCAAACACATCCCATCCGTATACCTGACAGCCCTGTGCTGAGCTATAAAGGTGAGTGGCATGTGCTCAGTGAAGCTGGCCCATACAGTGAAATGGTTTATGAGAAATGACGATATATGATGAGAATACAAAACTTGATAATGGGTTTATTTATTGATTGCAAATAAAATTCATGAACTGTGAAGCTGGAAACTGCACCAGAGGGAATTGGTCCAAGAGGACATTACGAGGGAAGGGGGAGAGGGAGAAAGAGAGAGATAATGTATTACATGTAAACTAAGTTAAAGGTTGCCTAAAGGCTTCTGATTCCACAAGCAGAGCCTCTGAGGATAGGATCTGAAAGCCTTTAATGCCACTAAGGCTTTGTCAGTAAGATATTTGCATATTTTGTCTACAAACCCAAAACGCTGTATTAATTCATTTTTATTTACCTTTCTGCCACTTCTAAAAGAAACCTCACAGGAAGCTATTAATGACACCGCTTCATAAGAGAGAATTTTCAGAGAGGCTTTGCAGGTAGTGACTGAAACGGGGGAAAATGTGTGTCAAATTTAGGTTATTAACAATATAATCCTTAAACAGACAGTATCTCAAAGGCTAATTCATCTTCAAATTTGTCTGAAAAAACTGCATGATCCTTCACTCTATGTGCATGCGAATTTATATTGCCTGTCTTTTTTTCTTCATGTTTACTAGAAAGGGAAGCAGGAGAGTTTTGCAGTGCTGGGCTGGAGGCTGGAAAACACATTTTTGCTATGGCACCTTCATGCTATGGCACCTTCCATTCAAATTCAGGTCCCTTTCTCCACAGCCCACCAGCAAAACCAACAGGCAAGCAGTGTTCTCTCACACACCATGTGCAAAGCAACAGGGTAGCAACAGGGATGAGACTGATGTATTTTGTTGTAAATTACACAATACTTTTTGCTTAGTGCAGTGCCAAGTTCTTGCTAGACAAAGCTTTGGACAAGTTAAATGAGAAGCAATTGCTCTTAAATCTGTGGCTGCAAGAAATAAAGGATCCCATTTAATACAATTTTAACAGCATGATTTTTTAATCACAGTATGGCAAAAGGAGTCTTGACCTTTTCCCTACTTAAGAATAAAGTACTGAAACCTTTGTGTCTTTCCACACTGAGAGAAGTAAAGACCTTTTTCTCGTGTGAATTTATAATAATCGGTACAAGCTTCTTTTAAACTTTCCTGTTGTTGGAGATACATTTTTCCTCCCTCTACTCAGATCCTTTTAAGATACAATTTATTAGAGGTTCTCTTCCTTCCTGTACTTTTCTGCTCCAGGGGTTCTATTTATAGTCTTTGTAATGTCAAAATTATCTCTGAGGAAAAACAGAGTCATATATGTAGGCAACAAAAATGGCCCCCATCCCACTGCCCAATCCAGCACCTTTGGACCTCATTTGTCCTTTAAACAGAGGAAAGATTTCTCCTGATGTATTTACATACTAAGTTGTCTGCATTTAGTCATTTTATCTACATCTAACATTATGTCTGTAAAATAGCCTTTGCCTCCCCACATGCTGTATAGACCCAGTCTCCCATTGCATCCCTTGCTAAGCCAGCATATATGTCACATCCCTCTGTGCAGGCAAGTGCCTTGTCCTGGTTACAACCATCCATAGCTCCCAAAGATGAAATGAAAGGTTATATACATGAACCATACGAGCTGCCAGGTGCCTGGGCCCCACTGTCCTGAATGGTGGGCAGAGAATGCGGAGAAGTGTCATCATTACACGATCGCTGTCCTTCCACCACCTCCCTGGCCACAGCGCCTGGTTGAATCTACTGAGATTTTGTGCAATGGTGAGGTTCCTCAGGGACAGGGCAAGGAAAAAGTGACACCTAGTCATGCCCTGGCAAAATCATCTCCTGCACCCAGACTGCCCTTTTTTTCAGGATAAAACTTACCCCATATTGTTCTGGAGGAAGGCAAAATGCCTCTATTCCTTGCAGAGCCGTTATTCCCAGGCACAACCCCACTGAAATCAACAGCACTTCTTCAGCACCAGTGTTTCAAAGCCTAACACCACTGCAGTGGGTACACCTGCAGTCCATTACAAGGTCCCTTCTTTCTGTGATGGATGAGCAGCTGAAAATGCTTAAACCAGAACCACAGCCTTTCTGGGTGCCTAACAGCCCTGCACCACATAGACATGGTCTAGCAGGGAGGCAGACAGGGAGGGCAAAAGACAGCTGTGGCAGCAATGACACATTGTGAGTGAAAAGGCCTCACTTTCCAGTAGAGCCTTACGTGTGATCTAGGAAGGTTTTCATGACTCTGTACTGAAAGGCTACAGTGAACTGCAGTTATATTTGTTCTTTGCAGGTGCTGTTTTGTTTTCCTGGGGTTTTTCCACACAAAGTGAGGAAACTGCATCTGGAAAATTACAAGTTCTGCTCATGCCAGTAGCTATTTCTGGAGAAGCAGCCCTGTGACACCATTAACACAGTTAATTAGTAGCAAACCCCAAAGATGTTTCTTAGATCACGACACAGAGAGATAGTAGAGAAAATAAGAAAAATAAAACTCTGGGTAGGGGTCTTCAAAATGGGATATTTCCTAAAGAAATTAACATGGGGCAATTAAAAAAAAAAATAACAGAAAGCTCAGGAATGTAAGGATGTCACAGAAGCACAGAATATGCTGAGCTGGAAGGGACCCACAAGGATCATCCAGTCCAGCTCCTGGCCCTGCACAGGAACATCCCCAAGAGTCACACCCTGTGCTTGAGAGCACTGTCCAAATGCTGCTCAAACTCTGTCAGGCTGGTGCTGTGACCACTTCCCTGGGGAGCCAGTTCCAGTGCCCAACCACCCTCTGGGTGAAGAACCTTTCTCTGATATCCAACCTAAACCTCTCTGGCACAGCTTCAGGCCATTCCCTCAGATCCTGTCACTGATCACCACAGAGTAGAGATCAGTGCCTGCCCCTCCTCTTCCAGGCTGAGCAGACCAAGTGACCTCAGCCACTCTCATACCGTTTCCCCTCAAGGTCCTTCACCATCTTTGTTGCTTCCTCTAAGTACAAGTGCTTGAGGTATCTGAAAATTTGCAGCAGCTCTGTGAGACAACATGCTTTCCTGCTGTGTGTTACCCAGGGGACATGGCAGGACAAGATGCCGCAGTGGTGAAATCACCTGTGTGGAAACAGGTTTCTCCAATGTACATGTTCACTGAGTGTGCAGGAGTGGTGTCTGGAAAGGTCTTTGGTGTTGATGTTCATGCCCTGTATTTCTACTATGACAATTATTTTATAATCCTTTAATATATTTTTACCTAATTTAAAGTTCAGGGCTGAAAACACATTAGCCATAGAGCTCAATTACTTAAATGCTTAAGACTCTTCTTACACACCAAAAAGAAGGAAAGTTTAGGTATTTCAGCTTTAATGCCTCATGATAATTTTTTCTCTTCCTTCAAAAACAGCTGCAAAACAAATAAATTAAGTGAAACATTCAGGTCCAGAAACTCTTTCTCTTTGCTGCTCTTCAGAGGTCATTATCAAGGTTTAATCCTTATTTGCAGTCCTGTAAGATAAGCAAACCACAGACATGGTTTAGTGATAAACACAGTGGTGCTGATTGAACTCAGTGACCTTAGAGGTCTTTTCCAACTTAAACAATTCTGGTTATTTGACCTCCAGATACCTGGAAAGGTTAGTCCGGAAGACCATTTACCTAATTCAGTTGCCGTGCAAGTCAGTAGTGGCAAACCCAATCATTCATCTCCTCATCCCTGATGGATTGAGTGCATCTGCTTCCAGATGCACACAGGATCAACAGGACTGGGATGGGTCCAAAGATGATCATCCTGGCCCTTGTGCATGCCACACCTGTCACCTACTGCCTTGAAAAAAAGCAGAACATGTCTTTGCTGCTAGTGAGTTGCCTATTGTTCCTGATCATTTTAGTTTGGGCAAATTGCCTCCAAATTTTTTCTCACCCCACTATAGCTCTATAATATTTGGCCTACCATTTTGATCACCAAAATATACACACCCTGCTCAACCAAATATACTTGAGCTTTTTGGTTTTCCTTTATTTTGTTTTGCTTCTATTCTTTTCAACAAGATACAGAGATTCACTAGAGATTTAACAATTGCGTACAGGCACTGTTTCTATACCATAAGCAAAAGTAGAAACAACCAGAAAGCTTCCTGAACTTTGTAAAATGTCAGTAAAAATAAGATGGTTCTAAATAGTTGTCTAGTTGTCAAATATCTTGCTTAAAACTACTCCTTGTCGATGAACAGAATTATAGTTGAAGTCATAGTTGTCCAGTGACTCCTTTGTGTTTCATTTTTACATGGTTTTATGACAGTCTTTATTTATGTTTCTCTCTTCAGTAAGAGAAAGAATTTAATAGAGGGGAAAAAAAGTATGTATTTTGTTTACAAATATAGGTGCGACAGATATACAGATATACAACAGATATAGCCACGTACAAACTCTGTCTAAAAATTTGGCCTCTTCCATCTGCAAAACTTCACAGGAAAATAAGGAAAACCTAATTTTGCTACAATATTTTCCAAAAGAATTACTTCATCCGCTAGTGAATTTATTGTATTAAATTGTCTGCTTTCTTATCTGTATTAATTGTTTATTAAAGCAGAAGTAGTAAAAATAAGAAGTAGAAGAACTGTATGCAATTGTGATGTCTAAAGAGGAGACATCATATTGGAAAATAATTAGCTATTCAAAAATGATCATGTTAAACTTACTCTGTATAACAGACTAAAATATAAGCCATTTTAAGCAAATCCCCCTGCTCCTGTTAAGACACATTTTATATAGATATGATCCTAATTCTAATCTTTTCCCTCTGGGTAACAATGCTAGGTGTTATTCAGGTTAACATCACCCTTTGCATTTATTTTAATTGTCTTTATAATGTCAAAAAATAAAATTGAAATGTATTCACGCTCACACTTGTAAGAGCTTTGGAAATTCAGCAAGATTTTTGGAGACCTTTTCTCCTGGTAACACACATTTACCAATTCCCTTCTAGTGGTTCCTTTCAGGAGATCAGCTGCATTAACTCCTCTACTGTGATTTGTAGTTAACAAAACCAAACCTGGGATAAAAGGAGCTTGGTGACTGATTCTGCCTTTTGCTATCATTTGCTTGGTCTGAAGACAATGGTGGCAGCATTGACAATGTTAAAAAAAATGAGGACTGCTTCAGGTTTGCACTCTAAGAAACACAAGACAGAGAGAAAGAGAGAGGTTGTTGAGAAAAAAGCTGAGAAAAGATGACAGGTTTGAAAAAGCATCTTTTTTTACCTAATTTTTTCCTGTTGGGCTCCTATTCCAGATGTTTAACTTATCCAAGCAGCCAGTCCAGCACTGCACTACCACCACTACCTATATGAGGGTCCACCACAACTTTGAGTTCTCCACACTCCTGCACCACCCTCATCTTCCCACTCACAACCAGAAAGGACCATTCAGCTGGTCAGTTCGCTGGTGCCGGAGGTCACACTGCATGGGAAGCAGAAGGGTGTGAGACCTGTGCACCCTCTGCACCCCTGGCACACGCTGGGATTGAAATATGCCTGTCCAGAGATGGGATCTGTGTGTGCATGGGACAGGTCTCTACATTCCTCCCTATACTGCCTTTTGCTGCCTTGTGCCCCAAGTGGCTCTGGGGAGCCCTGCCCCCATAGGAGAGACATCTCTCAAGAATAATGTGTGCCTCACAACACAAATAGCAAACAAGCACCTCAGTCTTGTTTCCACAAAAAAATTCTTTTCTTTTTTTTTTTTTAATAATCTAGGCTTTCTAAACCACAGGGAAGCAAAGGGCACTATTCAGCTCCTGCACAGTAATGAAAAATATGTGGCTAAAGTACAACATACTTAATACTTCAGCTGAAAAGCAAAACACCTTAGCACACACATAAGCATCATTAAAAAACCATAAAAATCTACAGATTATTTCAAATGTGCCAGAGTTCCTCAGGATGGGTTGCACTAGAAATGTCAGAGGAGGGCTGGGACATTCCTCAGCCAGTCTTCAAGGCCTGGGGGACACATTCCATTGTGTGGCCACTCTCTGCTCACACGTGAGGGAGGGAGGGATATGCCGCATCCCAACAAGACAGGGGACTGCATCAAAGACTCCCTGAACAGTCCCATACATCCAGAAGGCTCTTCGTATTTGCCTCTCCACTGTCTGCAGCTCCAGAAGAAGCTGAAAGAGGCAAGTCATACGCTCTGTGACTCCATGGAGATGGGTGCAAGCATGATAATTTAACATCATGGGAAGTAAAATAAATCACAACAAAAACAATTAAAAAAAGATAGCTAAAAGGAATCTTTTTCTAAAACATCAGGGCATCTCAGATATATCACTGTGATCTAGAAGTTATGAGCCATTGCCTAATACAGCTTGTACCACTTGGTGGCAACACTTCCATGTTTGATTTATTGAACTTTTCTCATAATCTTTCTTCTGATGCTGAAAACGACAAGTGTAGGCTCTGGTATGTGCAATTAATTACTGCAAAGAATAAAAATAAAAGGTTTGAATGGCTTTGGTACTACTTTCTGCCCAGGACTCATACTAAATTCTTTTCAAGATTATGTTGTTTTATGTTCTGAGACATTTCTAATAGGAATATGTCACATTCTTCAAACATCAGTAAGAAGCCTTGTACAGCAATTTCATCTTAAATACTGGCAGAAGATAATTTCTTTCAACGTGCAACCAGAACCATGACAGAAGGTATTGGCCAGCTGCTTGCAGAGCAGCAGGTGCTCAGGAAAGAGAAGTTAAATGGCTACCACTGTGCAGGTTTCTCCACTGCAAGTGTGTTTTAAGACTGCAGGTGAACAACTGAAGGGCATTCAAGCTGTAGTCTTGCATGGTGCACAAGTAACAACCGTGCCCTGGCTCACTCTTGCAGTTTAAGTCTAATCTGCAAGACTCATTCTTCCAGCAAAGGTTGCTCAGTGTCCCCACCTGCTCATCTCTGGGCACACCGCTAAACCTGACAAGCAATGTCGTTAATGTCAATAATTTCTAAATTAAAGGATGTGCCAACTCACTGGGTCCACATACCTGCAGTTTGTGGTGTCCTGTTCTGCCACCTGTCTCTACGCTGACATGTCACCCTAAGGCTATCAAGGGTCAGGCAAGATGCCTTTGGGAAAAGCAGCCCAAAGTCACTCAGTGGCCCAGGGGTGGTACTGAGAATGGGGTGCTCCTGGGTCTCTGTTCACTGTCATGGGCAGATTTTGGGTAGCAAAGTAGTCCATAGACAACTGTAGGTGAGGCTCATGTGCTGCAACATCCAGCAGGAATGCTCACCAGCCCAGACCACGGTAGCCTCAGCAAGGATGGAAACAATGCACAAGGCACTTGTAATGACCAGGTGACTGGTCAGGATTTAGGAATGCTGAATGTCTGCAATCATTACTAAACCAGGAGGCAGCAGCCAAGTGAATAGAGCACCCAGGCTGCTGTTAGACTCCCTGGGTCCTCTGCTGCATTTCAGCTTTCCTCCATGAGACTCGTAACTACAAGCTCTCTACGAGATTTAGATTTTAAAAGGGTTTTTAAAAGAATAGGTTTTTCCACCCACATTGAGCCTGTAGCCCAGGTTGCACTCACAGTAGAAGGAGCCGGGGTGCTGATGCATCTGTGAAGGCACACGTCCACCCCAGCAAGACAGAACAGACATTAGATCAGTTGGACACATGAGGACCCTGGCTCTGGCACATGTCCTGTCACTGCAGGCACAGCCACCAGGACAACCCACACAACCCCAGCCCTTCCAGCCCCAACACTCACCTGTCGATTTCCAGTGCAGACACAGACACTGTGCAGGGAAGGTTTCTGAACCACCCCGGCTTTCTAATTTACCCAAGTGCTAAATCAACACTGGATGTTAATTGATATTGCTGATAGCTTGAGCTGAGTGAGCATAAGCTTGAGCTTGGCTGGAATGTGCTGCAGGAGCTAGGTCTGAGTGTCTGTGCAGCCAGGAGCCTGTAAAGCCAATGGGAACTGGGCAGCAGGGCAGGCAGGAAATGGGCAGAGCATTGAAGGCAAAGGCATCAGGTGCAGGAGCATATCAGGGCCCTGGGAAGCAATATCTTGTCAGCCCGGACTGCCCCGACCCAGCAAGCTGAAACTCACCATGGCACTAGTGCAGTCCCTGGCAAGGAAACACTGCCTGGAGGAGGTTGGCAGCTGCCTTCTGCCCTTCAACAGATGCTGAAGCAGGTAAGGTCTCACCAGAATGCTGCAATGCCAGGTCTCCAGCAAAGCCTGCCAGCATGGTGAGGGACAGACAGGTCCCCACCTGTACCAGCACGGTCACGGTGCAAAACAGCCTCCTGGCTCACAGCCAGGCACTCCTGAGCAGCACCACGTGGCCAGGGATCTATCAAACACAAACAGGCAGTGGATGCCATGCACGTGTCTGTGTGGGAGGTGACCCTGCTAGAGCCACATTAAATATATATATGGATCTGTGAAATGTATATATGGCTCTGGGATGTGTCACCCAGCCTTATCACAACCAGGGAAACCAGCTCCACATTTCCTGCTCTTTAACAACCCCATACACAACAGCCTGGCTTGGGCCAGAGCTACCAGGCACAGGTGAAGAAAAACACATGCTTGCAATGCTTGCAAAACTTTCCTTATCTCACATCAGGAAAGGTGAGCGAGTGGAAAGGCCACCCATCCCAACATCTCCCCATTGGGGAGGTTGCTCCCCTGTCTATGCCACTCCTAGCAAGGGCAGCCACTCCAAAAACCCCTCTGAAGGTTGTCTTCTAACCCAGGTGAGAAGCAGGTACTGGAGAGTGGCAGCTCTCACACACTACAGAGCTTGTCCTGGAACCATTTCCTAAGCTGCCTCATGACTCCAATAGGAAGACATGCTCCTCCAGCAGCTGTGAGACCATGGCCCACAGTGAACTCATGTCTGCCTGCTGGATGTCCATGGAGTATACCTTGACAGCAGTGTTCCAGGCCTGCATGGCCACCACAGTGACATGGTCATGGAGTCATCTATCCACCACAAAGAAGGCGATGCAGGGATCTCGTTATGCAGGGCGTGCATGCCCTCCTGCAGGGTGAAGGCCGCGTTCACGGCGTACGTCATGGCCAGTCCCCTCATAGTGCCCTGGGTCACTGAGGTGGTGCCTAAATCAAAGGAGTGCATGCTGACAAACTGGAAGATACTGCTTTGGGCAACTCTCTTGTTCCCTCCACGTCTCCAGGCTCCCCTGGGTTTTGCTGCATGTTGCCAATTTCTGCCTAAAACTAGGGCTTGCCTTCTTGCTTGAATTTTTTTAAGAGCAGAAAATGAGACAGTGTTAGGCACAACTAAGGTCATGCACATGGTGGGGATTGAGCCAAAAAGCCTCTTTGGACATATGGATGCTACTACTTCCAGTATAAACTGGGAGAGTGTTTAGCAAGTGAAATGTCAATTAACTTATTTTTCTTGACTTGTGTGTACTTAAGTCTGGGATAATTTAGCCCTGATGGTAAGTAAACACTTTGAGTCCCCTTGGGATGATGCCCAGACCTGGGCTGTTTTCTCAACTGCTCCAAAGGTCTCCAAGACATACCTGCTACTTTCTCCATTTGGTTTCTGCCCTGTTTTTAAACTGGAATGGATATAAATCCCTCTGCCCTGGGAGGAAAGAGGCTGGTGCCCATGGGTTTGCTCTGTCCTTCCCCAGGAGACCCATGCAGGAAGGGGGTTCCACCTCATGCCTCTTAATTACTGCCTAGTTTCCCTAATGATTCTGTAGCTGCATTTAGCTCTTTGTAAACTCATTTATTAAATAATGGGGAGAGTATTTACCAAACCCACATAGACTTTCTGGGCTGTGCACCAACAATTTAGCACTTTTAATGAGAAATATGAGCTTCGGATTAATTTTTAAGTATTCCTTTGATGTTCAGCAGCTGCTGGGGTTGGAGAGTATGGTGCTGTGCTTCCAGATGGTGTCAGGATCTGGCAGAGCTGGTGCTTGGAGATACACCTTCAAGGGAGAAGAAAACAGCAAGAAGCAAGGCTTGGATTCAGTTTGAGAGAAGCTGGGGAGGAAGAAATCCATCTGAAGAACTTTTGACAGCTTGCGGAAAAGCCTAAAATCAGTTTCTGTTGCAAACTCCGAGGTAATAACGAAGAACAAGGCATTTATGGGCAGAGGAGAGCCTGCAGTCCCAGTGTTGCACACTGCCAAGGGTCTTGCAGAGCCATCCCCATCCCACATAGCTCATGCTTTTCTCACAGACCACAGAATATTCTGAGTTGGAAGGGACCCACAAGGATTATTGAGTCCAAGTCCTTAGTGAATGGCCCATACAAGGATTGATCCCACAACCTTGGTGTATTAATGTCATGCTCTGACCAACTGAGCTAATCTCAGGGACACCATGAAAAGCACTTTTTGAGCCTCTTCCGAATGCAGCAAGGCCTAAGCTCTGCGATGCCTAAGATGCTGTGGCAGATGCTGCATTTTCCAGGCCTGGGCAGACTCTTTCATTTCCTGAGAATTGTGGCCACATGCTGACCCTACATTTGCAGCCCTGCATGGGTCCCAAAGGCACTGAGGAGCCTCAGCCTGCCCCATGGAGGCCTTGTAGAAACACATCATGGGGTTGCTGCTGCAGAAGCACAGGTCTGGGTGATGAGACTGGTAATCTTCAGAGTTGGGGTGCTTTTATCTATTCCTCAACTTTCAGGAGACAGAACATAAATACAATAGCACAGAAACCTTGAGATCAGCAGTGGATAGAGTAAATTGAGACATTGAGTCTTAAGATGGCAGAGGAGAAGTCTCCTTTGTGCTGCTGCACAGGGTGATGCTGGTCAGGGTGCTGGCATGGGTGCTCTGTCCAGTGGGGATGGCAGAGGGATCCATCCCCTCGAAGTGCTAGGCCAACTTGGGGAAGACATGCCACCTGCAGAGGCTGGGGACACCACCATGTCCTCCAAAATGGCCTCATCTACATCTTATGGTCATGATTTGCAGACAAGGGGAATGAAAGGAAGCTAAGACTCCAACAATTTTTCATGTGTTCCCTGGGCACATTCGCAGAGACTAAGCAAAGGAAACACACTAACAATAAAGGGAAAATGTTTAACTTATGATATTAACATGTTTATAGCAGCAACAATAGTATAGGTTCCAATCTTATATAAAATTTTGATGAACTGCCAATTTTAAAAGTCAAAAAAAAGTTTACAGGAACTACTCATGGTATTTCATATTAATCATAAACACATCTAGGCTCAATTACTGATATTCAAAGTGGTTGAATTTATGCTCACATTAGTTAACCCAAGTTTTTGCAGATGTGTGAATTAACGACTCAGCTAAGAATTACTTAAAATATATTTGGAAAGCAACACAGGTTTGCAAAGGGGAGAAAATGTTCTATGGATGTAACAAACGCTGACTCTCAGATGGACACACGCACATTCTTTTTAATCAGAACATGAACTTGTGGAGAGAGAGGAGGTTCCTGCCTTTAAAACCATACGCCCCCAAAGGCTAACATCTAACACCCCACTGTATATTTTTTCATCATTCCCTTTTTTCTTCCCCCAGTGTTATTTCCATTAGTAGTGAATGATTGAAGATGACCTATAACTGCACATTTCCTAGAAAACACAGAACCCAACCAGCTCCATGGCTGTTCTGGACAGGAAGGAAAGTTGCTTCCTACTATATCTTAGTCTAGATACAAAGAGGCATCACCCTCAGAATTGCAATTCCTGAATTTGAGACAGGAAAAAGAGGATGAGAGGAATACACAGCTTTAAGTTTGGACAACAAATAAGAGGATAATTATAACCTGCACGAACTATCCTACAGGGAGCAGGTTCAAAAGGAGATACCGATGCCTCGTTGCTGTGGAAAATGTGGGTTTAGCTCTTTGCTGCCCAGGAAGACAAGAGCTGCTGCTCAGCATAGAGCAGTCCCAGGCAGCAGGATCCTGCTGAGGTGCATGCTCACCAAGCCCAACCTGTTGTGTGGTGCGTGTCTGTGGTACCTGCAAGTGTATCATGACAGAAATAAAAGAGCAGGGGAGAACAACCACTCCTGGCAGGGTTGGGCTGAACTTCACTCCTGGGGAAGGGCAGCCCTGGTCTAGTCCTGCAACAATGCATGGTAATGATCTCCATAACCTTTACTGGAATAGGACAACTTCATACCTCTTCCCTTCACGGGATGCCTTGACCATGTAGGCTTCAAAATAATGCTTGCATTGCCATGACACAAATCATGTCTTTAGCCTGCTTGGTCTTTACTCACTGCTCCAAGAAAAAAAAAATCACTTCTACTTACATCACTCCTGGCAGACATTTCTCCAACCAAATCTCTGGTAAGGGCAACTCCACAACATCTTCAGGCACTCCAGTGGTTCAGCATCCCAGCCATAAGAAAGCTTTTCCCAACAAATGGCTTGTAACTTCCTTGCTGCAATTTTATCCCATTATTTGTGTGTTATGCATCACAGGTGTAAAGAACCAACTACTTCCTTATTCTTTGCAGTAACATTTCTTGCATTCTAAGACCCTTATAACGCTTTTACTCCTTCCTTCACTTCTCTTCCCACTCTTCTTGTCCCTGGAAGGAACAGTACCATGTCTTTCAGCTTGTCCTCACAGGTTATATTTTGTAGGTCTCTGATCACACACATTTTTTCCAGTGGACTGATACGGGAACATCTTTTTCCACATCTTTCTTGAAGACAGAAGCCACAGTATCTGAACTCATATAAATTTCCTCTTGAATCAATGAAAAGATATTTATTCCCTCAGAAATGTAAGAACTTCTGTGGGTTCAACAGAAAGGTCACACTCCTCCCTCACCACACGGACATGCTGTGAAGCCTAATACTGAGGATCTTCTCCTGTGGGATAAATGAAGCCAGTCTGACTCTCCTTGGGTAAGCCGGGTGTCTGACCTTTGGCATTCTGCATCCATGCACTGACAGACAGGGATCAGAGAAGGGTAGAGGGGACAATTCCTCTCCCTCCTGCTTTTGTCTCAGTGCTGGCTTTGGCTAGGGTAGTTAATTTTCTTCACAATGGCTGTTTTGGATTTGTGCTGAACACAGGATTGATACTAGAGAGATGTTTTTGTTATTGCTGAGCAATGCTCATACAGAGTCTAGACCTTTCCTGCTTTTCATACTGCCACGCTGGCTAGGGGGCTGGGGGTACTTGGGAGACTGGGAGGAGGCAGGGGACAGGCGACCCCAAGTGACCAAAGGGATATTCCGAGACCATATGATGTCATGCTCAGCATATAAAGTGGGGGGAAGGAGAAGGAAGAGGGGGCATTTGGAGGGATGGCGTTTGTCTTCACAAGTCACTGTTATGCTTGATGGGGCCCTGCTCTACTGGAGATGGCTGAACACCTGCTTGCCCATGGGGGGCAGTGACTTAAATTTTTTGCTTTGTTTGTGTGCACAGCTTTTGCTTTCCCTATTAAACCATGTTTATCTCAACCCACAAATTTTCAAGCTTTTACCCTTTTGATTTTCTCCACAGTCCAGCTGGTGGGGGAGTGAGTGAGCAGCTGTGTGGTACTCGGTTGCTGGCTGGGGTTAAATCATGGCATCCACATGGGACTCAGGTCTAGAAGATTCATGTCTGCTCAGCACTGTCAAGACTTAGGCAGCTCTTGACCAGCTAGAAGGAGATCTGTTGGTGCTCTGGGAACTCTGCTAAAATAAATATAGTGACTGTGGTTGTAGTCAGGAGGTTGGGAAGCTCTAAATGTAGGTCTTTTGCATGCAGTGTAGCACTTGGGTACCCACAGCCACATGGTTACTACAGTTTAAGAAGCTGAGCTGCTTAACTTACAGTGGCTCAGATTCCTCCATCTCCTTGGTCCTGGGAGAGACCCAAGGACTGCACTGGTACAACTGCACACAGACTACAGCACTGGCTTGGCTCTGTCATGTCCATGCATTAAGATTGCAGTGCAGGGAGCTAAAAATAATCAACCTTTCCCAAACCAAGGAAAGATATTGCAGGTGAGAATTAAGAGGGTGGAAGCGAAGTAGAAGGCAAAATAAAACATTTGAAGAAAGAGAAATCAAAACAACTTTCTGTATTGACACTTGTTTTTAAACTAAAGACATAATTATCCTGTAGCAAGCCTTGGCTACAGAGAAAAACATCTTGTTGAGAACTAATTAAAGAATTAGCCAGTGTTTAGCTTCTCATAGATAAAGGAGCATAAGCTTTGAAACAGAAGTGTTTGCAGTATGCTTTTGAAAACTCTCTGAAGACAGCCAAGCTTAAGTCTGTTAAGACTCTTCCTTTGACTATTAAATGTCTGTTCAGATGTCTTTTTTTCTTTCTTCCTTGATTTTTTTTTTCTTCTTATATGAGAAGTTTCTGGTACCTCTTAACAGCAGGCATTTTCTCCCTTGCTTGGAGCACAGGGTTACCACGTACCACGGTGATGAACACAGGTCATCCACTGATCTACTGTATAGGTGGGACCAGTGTCAAAGCTGGCATGAAATACAGTGTTTAGTAAATTAAAAGTGACCTGCTGGCACTGCATGCCACATTAACCCCCCAAGATTACATTCTTAACCAGACCTTTCCCAGGCACCAGAAAGGTGGATCAGCACTGTGTCCTAGACAGAAAACCTCTGGGTGCTGCAGGGAATGCCAAGTCCCTTTTAGGAAGCTAACCAACTCCTCAGTTCAGCAAGAGGGGACAATGACAGTAAGCATTGTCTCTCATCCACTTTAATAGCTCGACATCCTCTGCCAGGGAAGGGATGGGCCATCCTGAAGAGCAGGAGTGACCAGACTCTGCATGGGCTCCCAAGGTGTGTGCTCACAGCTGGGCACTCCTCTTGGGGGTAACTTTGGGCTTCAAAAGCAACTTCTCTGCTCTGCTCCCTCTGCCCAGCAGCCTGATGGGATCTGTGAACTCATGTAACCACAAGTGTATTTCAGTGCTCTACTAATTTGGACTACAGGGTCTTTCTTTCCATTCTCACCAGCCCCACACACAGCAGGCTTTTAAGAGCCAGTTACACTCCTGACTCCCCTCCTGTCAAATCAGTGTCCAGGGTGTTGGCTAAGATCAGGGATCACGAACTTCCTCCTCTCTAGCAGAAAGACTGTGGGTGCCCAGCAAAGGAGCACTGGGCATGCTGGCACTGTGTTTGCCACCACATAAGAACTGCTGTTGATTGCAGTAGACCCAGTGTAGTTTACTGAGTATCTCCAGCTTTGTTTAAAATAAGCACACATGCAGATGAAATTATCCCTGCTTTCCACAAGACAGGTAAAAAACTATCTATGCCTTGTGGAAGAGGATGGGAGTTTTAACCAACTCTCTGAAGTGGAAGTACTCCATAGAGACAACATTATGGGGGAAAGGGGAATCAATTTTTACAAACCTCTCTTCCACTGTCATGCTACTTTGCAATTTTCAGTGCAATCTCTGATATCAGACGCATTCTCAAGAGTCATGAGAATTGTCAGTGCAAATATATTTAGCCATATCCCTTTGGGTAGGTGGGGGAGGAAAGAAACCCCTAAATAGCTGTAAGATAACAATTACTGCAAACATATTTGCTTAGAGAAAGTTTAGTCAGAGTTCAAAGTCCTTGGCAGCTGGATGGCCAACAGCCAGCTTCTTCTCAAGCTGTCCTACAAACCTTTACTCTTCGAGGAGCATGCTCAGAAGAGAAACCCCTCTGCTTTCATTGGTCTTCTCCATATGCTCCAAGAACTCCTCAGTCTAAAAGAAATGCTTAAATAAACGGCAAATTATTTAGACATCTCTTCCCTCTTTTACAAAAAAAACCCCCAAAAGTCAAATCCAAGCCCTCCATGATAGAAACCATGTTTGAAATAGGAAAAGGGAAATTCTCACTATTCATAACATTGCAAAGGAATCAGAAAGTTCACAGCCCTACCAAATGAGTGAAAATCCCCTGGCTTTTATTCAACTGCACTGTTAGTGGGAGTGAGGAGAAGTCTCCCACACAGCCACAGGAGAAAACTGTGGGATTCAGACTGGAAAAGTAGCAGGGGGAGGATGTGAACACTTTTAAAAATAAAACTTATCAGACAACAATTGAATCGTGAGAATGTTATCTGGGTCAACAGGAGCATGAAAACAAATAGGCATTTCAAGAAGAGGGTCACCAGCAAGGTAAATAACTTCAAAATAGCAGGAAGTGACCAAGGAAATGTGCCAAGGGCAACCAAAAAAGGTCTCTCCAACAGCAGAAGACAGTCGTGGATACAGATTTCAGTGTCACCCATGCAGCTACATGGCACTGCACCCACCCATTGTATCCCTGGCCACAGTAAGACACAAGACTGAAGAGATTTGCACAGGACAACATTTAACATGACCCAGTGTTTATTGACTCCTGCTACATTTTTTTTTTTTAACAGTAACAGGAACACAAAATGTGATGTGTGGTAAAATACTACTAGGGGTTTCTATATGAATCCAATGCAAAGTGCCAGCATTGTTGACCAGCATACAACCTGACAAGAGAAGATGTAGTCATAACTCACTCTCAGATATCTGCTGGGAGTACATCACAGTCAAAGTAGAACTAGTCATTTGCCTGCAAATAGACACATTTTCTTCTAGATGCAAGTGGTGTTAGAGCCAGCTTTTTTGCAACAACAAGAAATACACATAATATATTCCAACATTTTAAAAAACACAAAGGACTAAAACTGTTTAAAAATAGAAGAAAAAAAAAGTGTGGATCTTTTTAGACACTATTTTTTAGAAGTCATTCTTTATAGAACCAGAAGTAATCTAGAGAAAAAGATTTATTAGAGGCTACTTTGCTCAAAAGGCCAGTGGTCACAGGTTTAAGAATAAAAATAGTCTCTTGATTTTTGACACTGTCTCCTGGCCTTTTTCCTCCATGCACAACAAAAAACTCCTGTTGAAAATTGTGGCTTAGTGGCTCTGCACAATTTTTCCCACGCAACTGAAAAGGCAACCATGTTTTTTAAAGAGCCATCAAAAACTTGCATGACATACATGTGCAGCATGAAACACCTTCACAGATATGAATGATGAAGGCACATTACCTAAAGGTAAAAAATAAAAACCAGGATTTTTGGAGGATTCAAAGTTAAATGCCTTAGAGAAAGCATTCCTTTTCACAACTGGCTGACAAGTACTGTTTAGCCACGTGCTTCAAACAATTTGCTATGAAGACAAAACACAAGGAAAAAGCCTCTTTGAAATACCCTCCCCACTGCAGCAGCCTCCTTCCCTCACACAGACACACAATTTCATTCTTACAGAGCAGTTTGCAACAATTCTAGAGACAGGCAAGAGAAATCTATGTAGGAAACATCACATCTGTGTATTCCTACATGACCAACACCCCCCACACCCCACTCCCAATTAAAATACAGCTTTTTCAAGGAGATCATCCCACTGGAAACAGAGTAGAGATCTGAAACAGAGGACTAAGGAATTGGTTTCAAGATCCCAAGCCCTCAACTTTTTTTGCACTTGATTACATGTGTTAATAAAGACAATGCTCTCTGCCACAGAATAATTGCTCTGTCTTCTATATATTTAATATAGATGAGGAAGATATTGCCTAAAGATGAAAATATGTACTTTATTTACAATAAATGCAACTATACTGCTCCATCCATCACGCATTGCTGACCACTGCAGAAACCTAGTGGTAGCAACAGTGACAACTGAAGTACGTTCCTTTTTCAGTCCGTACACAAAGATTTTCCCCTTCCACATCATATTGTTTTTTCACTGTTCCAGGCTCCAGTAAGATGTGTACTAACAATGCTTTCTAGTTAATTTTTAAGGTTACAGTTTCCAGAGGCAAAGCAATATTTGCTCTTTTCTGTTTTATCTGTTTTTTCTCCTTTTAAAATCATGTAGGATTTTCAAATTTATGTGCCATTATCAACTATGCATAGTAATACAACAGGCTGTATTCCATCACCTCCTCTAAATAGCAATCCTGTGGACCCTCTTTTCCAACACTTCTCGCATTTCAAAAGGTTACCTCTCACTCTTAAGGAAGAGCCCAAACTCTTTCATCTCCCACATGAACATTTCAGAATGATAATTTCAAGTTATCAGTAAGTTTCCTTCAAGTCTCTAGTGTGTTACTTAGAAACAACTGTAGTAGAATAATGTTTTTCCTAACATTAAAGGATATTTATCATATTCTTTGTCTTTTTCTAGTCTTGAGCTGTAAGAATATTTGCCCGTATGTCCCCTCATATTCCTCTCTTAAGGTGCACAGTGGTCAGGCCTGTAATACCATAGCTGGATCTCTGGGAGAAGCCAGAGAGAATAAGGGGTTTATCAGCATTACTGTATTTACATTCAGCATCTATGGGCAGGCTGAAGGATGCTCAGCTTTGTTTTTTTTCTTTAAGATACAAAACTGCTTTAAAAAATACTCCATTTTCTATTATCATTTTTTATGTCATGAAAGTTATTTCTTTTCTGTCCTATGCAGCTGTTATCTTCCTATCACTGACATTTAATAGTTGCCATTGCACACTACTTTTCCATTCCCTTGCTCAAGTGCAGCCCCATCACAGCACGACAGCCCAGCACAGTGTGGGGAAGCAGTGCAGGGGCCGGCGGTTCAGACACACCACCTTCACCACCACGGGCAGGTGGCACAGGAAAATATGGGACACTGAAGGGGGCATCTATTTGGAACATTTAATAGGGTCTGACACATACACTGACAACATGAGATAAAAATGAATGCAAGTGAGTGTATTATGTTGAGAACAATTAGTGTGAGTGATAAATACATCCACTGCCAGCTCCCAGCTTCATTAAGAGCTATTCTGATCTGCACAGTAAGTGCTGGTTGTAGAAGTTTAGACAGATTGGAGATAGGTCACCAGTTACTCATTGAGTCTAATAAGTTTTAAAAACTAATGGAGAAAAAAATGTGTACTTTGCCATTGAATAACTGTGATGTCATGGCCTGAGCACAGCAGTAGCAGTTATCTGGCATAACAGATCAATTGAAACGGGAATTGCAGTTTCATTCAAATTACATATGCACACAAAATTAAACAAGTGTGTTCACTAAGAACATGCGGCATAAAAATCAAGCCTAAGTTGCCCATTATTTATCATATATTTGTCAGACTGCCAGATATATATTTTCCTTTCAGATTCATATCTATGTCACACAGAACATAGCAGATGGAGATGTCACAAAGCAAACACTTCTCTACATATCATTGGCCTTAAGGGCCAATGCATTGTGTCATAAGCTTTCCAAGTTTACCAGACTTTTGGGAGAAAACAGCTGCTTTACCAAACTGTGAAAATAGAAAACATACAACCCATCCTGCTCAAAACAGGAAAAATATGGTTTTATAAAGTTGTGAACAGATACATAACGACTTTCCCCTCAGTCCTGGGACACAAAGGACAGTACAACTGCACAGCCTGAACATGCCTCTTGAAAAGCAAACAAAATCCAGAAAATGCAATGACTGTGTAGACAATCTGGAAAGTCATGTTATTGAAGAGTTGAACCAATGTTCTGCGCAGCAAAATGATGAACAGTACATCAACAGGTCCATTTGGGACAGACCGTAAAATGATACTCTCCAAATATCCAATCTAATTCCCCATGTCCAATATCTCTATGTGCCCAATAGCAGTCTGCCATTGATTTTAAACTTGCAAAGCTTCTTCCCACTGAACTAGAATTTTTTTTCCCCATAAAGTGCAAATAAGACTCAGGTTTTTACCACTAGTTCCAATGACCATTATCTTAGTTACAAGAGTGATCAAAAGCCAGTTGGCTGAGCCACTACCACTAGGCTTAGTGATACTCTTTTTTTTTTTTTTAAACCCTGGTTATTTTTTCCAGCAAAAGGCAAAGAGCAAACAAGTCTTTCTTCTACCAGACGCAGCATGACAGGAGGCTGCCTTAAGTACCATCAGCGTAAGATGCACATACTAGACACAACCAGTGCATTCTTGTGCATAAAAATGATTTGCCCTTATTTGCTGGAAATGGAAGTCATCTTTGGGATCTTATTTCTTCACAAAGAGTTCATGAACAGTTGATTAGTCTTCATTAAGAGGCGCTTCTCTCTTCCTTGCATCTATATTAAAAAGAAGAAAAAGCAAGAAGTGGTTAAACCAGGGGATTCTGACTGTATTCCTCTGAAAACTTAGAAATGGAAAAAAATTAGTTTGTTTTCAATGGACAACACTTTCCATTTCAGAATCATGGCATGAATCCACTACGTGGACTGAACTGCTATGTGATACCACAGCAGGTTAACAACAGCAGTCACACAAAGATCTTGTACATTTGTCATGCTGAAATTGAAGGTGACTCATGCATTACTTAAGTAGCCCAATAAACTTTGAGACCCCAGATCAGTGATACTTTCCCCCCACCACCTCTTGGCCCCTTTTCCATGATCCTCTTTAAGGGTCAAACCAGTATCTGCTTTGCGTACAACCTACAGAAATGACAACAGTCTATTCTGAAAATCATTTGACTAATTACAACCTTGCCCAGCTGCACACATTTTAAAAAAGACAAGTGTTCTCCACACTGTGTTTTGAGGAACCGCCTGAGGCAGCCCCTGACGACCAGATCTTAAACTGCTCTGAACAGCAAACCTTTGATCATGGTCCCAGGTAGGGTGTTGGAACACATCTGGACAACTCAGTCCGTGATTCATATGCCATTACTACAGTAGCAGGCAGTGTGGCAGCCATTAGAAGGCTGGGTCACCTCTTCCTGGGCTTCTCCCCTTTATTAATATAGAAGACAGATTCTATTCATCCAGAACATTTAGAGAACACAATTATTAAACTGTGAAAGACTCATGATTTTGTTCTAAACAAGGTTTGGAGGAAGCAAAATATACCTCCCAAATAACAAAAAAAGCTGATTCTCTGTGACTGGAGTAGCCACCCAGGGTAGGAAAAACATCTCAGTTATTTGGAACTCAAATAAGAAACTGTCTCTCCCATTTTCCCCATTTTACTCATCAGGGATTCTAGGGCCAGGCCTGAATCTTCTGTCACAACTTCTCCACTTTGCATAGAACAACTCAGTAGTGATTAGAGGTGAAAAATCCTTCTAAATATGCATTACATGTGCTTGTAGCTACAGAATCACTCCTGGTCTGTCTCTGACTTGGAAATATCAAAATGCATTAAATTCTTTCTGGTGAACATTTATAAAAAAATCATACCAGTTAAGTTCCTGAACTTCTTTTTGGCTTCTGCTCTTTCTTCGGCATCAAAATACCACACGGTCATGGCATATCTATAAAAGAAAGAAACCTTGCATTTGTTTCCACTTTTGATATTAAAATAGAGCACTGGAGTTTTATGCTCATGGTGAAAGCAAAAAACAAAACTAGATTAGTTGTCTAAAAAAATAGGATGAAAATGACACATCTTTGTAGGCAAACACAGACAGCATTTTAGCATGTATTTTAACAAGTCAGATAGAAATATAGGTGAGAATTTCTGCTGGAGGCACAAAAGAGAGCACAGCCCCTGGTAACAGAGGGCAAAAGTAGCTTCCAGACCTTTGCATGTTTTTCTGTTCTGGGACGCCTGTAGGCAGCTTGGGGGCTGCCCTGCGTCACATCAGCCTTTCACAGCCTGCTGACATATGGTAGTCCCAACAATCCCTATAGTGTTACAAGGGCAAAAGAACAACCCAGCACCTCCCAGCTAAATAGCTATGCCTGGCTTGGAAGATTTCTCCTGTCAATGGTTAAAGGCCTTTTTTTCCACCACACGAGGAAATGTATCACTCAAACTTGCTCCTCCTTATTTAATGAGAGAATTCCCAGTGACTCAAAACCAGAAAATTCACTCCAAATCTGTCTATTTTTTATGCACATGTATTTAAATAGGATGGCCATGATTTTGGATACAAATATTGGTAGAAGAGATGCTTTGGGTTTTTTCCTAGCCAAATACCAATACCAAATATGCTACTTACCTGGTTGCATAAGAAGGCTGGACTTCATGTGGGTTCCTCCGATCTGACCAAAAAAAAAGTAATCGGTCAAATATCGGCTCAACATCTGCTACATAGGACTTTCCTTCTGGGAATATTCGAAGAATTCCACCATGCAGCTGAAAGAAAAGGAAAGATTGCTTTTTGCACATATAAACAGCCACACGTTCGTGTGAAAAATTACTTATTTCTCCCTCCTCAACACCTGATAAATGGGGAATAAACATCTAATGATAAATATGACAGCTGTGTGACAACACTGGAAAACCTTGCTGTGTCTCTTGGCCACACTGATTTTCCCAAACAGTTTGTAATGTTTCAGCATAAGTTTCTGTCTAAAGTAAATGAACCAAGGAAAAGGTAACACCAGCCCTGCAGCAAACACTGAGAAACTTCTGAGCTTCCAGTCACATCTCTAGAAACAGTGAATACCACAGAGCTGCTCCCCTGACCAGTCTAAGACCAGGCTCTCTGCCCAACAATTGTTAGATACTTCTCATGGTATTTCAGAACCTGCATCTGATCATTTAGGAATTAACTTTTACACCTTGGGAAGAGTGAAGTCTGTTCTATTGTTAGATTTGTAAAACTTCTCAAATGCATTATAGTTCCCAGCCACCATTTTCCCTACTTATAACACAGCAAGGTTTCTCTAACATATAATTTCTGTCTTTCCATGTGCCACAATTTTCAGGAAAAAGGTCTGGTCATCTGCACATACTCTAGAAATTTCAAAAGATGAAGATGAACCCTGCCTCCTCCTGCTGCTGTTAGAGGGCTCTTTGGAGACTTTTATGCTGTATCACAGAGTGCAAGGAAGATGCTGTCAGTGCAGCACTGACCTGATGTGGTACCTCCATGCCACATTCAGACCTCAGTGAGAAACTATTAAGTCAGGTTTAAAGCCACATGGTAGCTTTCAAAGCCCAGTATGATTATACTCTTAAACACTTACATAAAACCACCATCACATCTACATAATAGACTCCATCAGTGTCTTGGATTTCAGTTAGCTTTTCTTAGTGATCACTTTGGTGCCTCCTCACTATTTGGATAAGGGAGCAATGCACAAAACAAATTGGATATTTACATTTCCTCCCACATCTCCTCCTTGATTTTATTACATTGAGATGTTTCACTCTCATACTCTCTGTAAAGGGATGTGCTTTTCTGCAACACTGCATTTTTCAATGGCATTGCCTCTATATCTGAACTCACTTATGGTGGTTCATAGTATTTACATGTGCTTAAAGAGCATATTGGCCTAAAAAGAGGTTAGAGAAGCAAAAAGCATTGGACAATGTTCAATAGATAACCCCCGTGAATGGTTTGTGCTGCATTACGACAACAGACTTGCAAAGACACATCCTGCAATTTTACAAACCCTTCTTTTGTTTCTAATTTAAAGGTATGGCACATTCAAGGCTGACTTAACTGCCTTACAGTAATACAGGCAGAAACAAGAGCTCCATCCTGTCAAGAAACCCACTGGTGGAATCAAACCATGTGTTTGTTCCTCTTACTAAGCCCCACTGCTTCATAAATAAGAAAAGGGAACTGCCTGAATATCTTCTGCAGGTTAGCCCGAAGTATCAAGAATGATAAAGTCACAAATTTGGGCTGTCATTTTACTCTACTACCAGAATCCACTTATTCTGTAGTGGACTGATGTTCTTTTTCTGCTGTTTCCTCTAAACAAAGTGTTAAGAGCATCCAGCCCAGTGTTTATAGCTTTATTCTACAGCACGAAAACAGCATGTGTGTAGGATGAGAGAGAGGATGATAAGGAAACAGTTCAGATTCTTACTTCCAAAGGATTGCCAAAAACACCCAGAAAAAAACAAAAAGAGATTAAGAATGGACCAGCAGTTCAGAAGCTCATCACAGTTCACAGATGAAACAATAGACAGCTTCAAAGCTATGTTTCCAAAGTAGTTTTTCCTTCCTATTCTGCCTCAACCCCATGGCTTACTCACCTTGGAGTCCCAGTTCTTATTCAGATAATAAATACAGGTGATGCAGCGCCCGTCACCATTTGGATTGTCCACATGACGAACATACCCAGTTCCATTTCCAGGATAGCAAGCAACCATAGCCTGAAAGATACAGATTGTAAAATAATTAATTATACAAGATGCCTACCTTCAGTTTTAATTTGCTAAGCATCCTCCCACCACCACTTTGGTTCAGTATTTTTCAGATGATCAATCCAAAACCTAGAGTAGACATCACCTGAAGGTATTTTTGCACAAACTTCTTTCAAAGGACAGCTCAGCCAGTGTGAAATTCCAAACTGAAAAATAAATATCCTTCATAATTCACAATATATACACTAAAATAAAAGGAAAAAAATTAATTAAACTGAAAAAAATTAATTAAACTAGCATGTATGGTACAAGCTTGTTGTCATTTACAAGCTACGTGACTTTGAGGCAGTTTCAGCTGAAATTTGCTTGGGCTTCAACAGATAAGCAGTCATTGCAAAACTGATTTTCCAGTCATAATGAAAGTAGAAAGCAATCCCAGGATGTCATGCTTTACTACCACCATCCCACCATCCTCCTCTATTCATATCTTCCAGTCATTGTCATATACACCCCTATGTCCAACACAAAGTGAGGGTACCCAGGAGGTGTGGGTAAAAGTCCATAGCACAAAGTATGCAAAAAGCTGCAACTCCTTTGTGCTGTGTTTGCACAGGGCCGTGCATGTTTGCTTTCATGGACTGAGCCACAGAACTAACCAAACAGCTTTCAGACCATACTTCTCTCTTTGATCATCTTCAGACTTGCTGATACAATCACTTAATTAATGGTTTAAATTTCACCTTGAATGATGAGATAAGCCTAACATGAATTACTCCAAACCACATGACCACAAATCAACAGGTCTTAAAAGGACATTTACAGCAAAAACATATTAAACCGTTGACATGATTAGCAGCCTAAGCAGAATGCAGGAAAGAGCAGGTGTGACTGCTAGTAGGGTACTAGATCTTTGTCTCAGTCACTCTTCACTACTGGGGCTACTTGGTAGTGATACTGATCACCACTAAAGCTGTGGTAATAGAAGTCTTGTTCCCACTCCTCTGACATCTCCAAACTGCTTGCCAGTATTAGCAGCAAGAGTGATAGGAAATGGTGGACTAAATTCAGTTGGAAAACTGCAGATAGCGTTCAGATGTGGTTTCCGCAGAGAGGAGGAGAGAGCAATAATCACTCCTCCATCTATGTGTTGTGCTCCCATAAATAAGTTGTACAGGAAGCACACCGCAAGCTCGTATTTAACTCACTGTCCACCAGGATGACCTGAGGGTTCCCAGGTTCCCCTGGAGAGCAGAGCTGCTGGCAGCCCCAGCCTATACTTCTGCAAGGGACTCTTCCTTCCCAGGGGCAGGACTCGGATTTGCCCATTATTCATTTCTTACGGTTCCTATTGGCTTGCTTCCCCTGTCCATCTGGGTTCTTTTTGGTGGCAGCCTTGCCCTCAAGGGCATCAACTGGTCCCCCTCAGCTGGATGTCTTCTGCACAGCTGAAGTGAGTGCACTGTGCCATCTGCTTCAAGTTACTGATAAATAAAGGTGTTTAACAGGACAGGTCCCACAACAGATCCCTGTGGTGCTCCATTTGGTAGCAGCCTCCAGGTATAATGTCTGAGTGACCATGACCCTCCAAGTCCAACCATCCAATCAGTTTTTTACCCGTCTAGTTTTTCCATCCTTTCAGGCCATAACATGCTAACTTCAGATATAACTGTATTTTACATGCCTGTCCCACAGAATGAGGATGTGATTGTGCACGATTTGCATGACCTGCCCCAATGATCTGACATGCACAGTTGATAATGTATTTGATAGCTGGAGATTGACAGTATAGGCTTTACTAAAAGCAATTGAAATTTTTATCTAGGGACCCCAAAAGTCTTGTTTTCTTCTTCCAAGCACATGCCAAAGCCATGCTGTTCTTATGGGACATGATCAGGTACAGTATAGCACATGCTGGTTTAATCGCCAAGGAAATTTTACTGTGCCAACACCAGCACAGAAGCTACTGCCTGCCAGTGGATCCCTTGAACCCTCTGCTACCAAGAAAATCTATCCACAGGGGTCAGCCATGTATGAATTAACTTTCCCCCTCACCACAAGCACCAGAACAGTACCTGCAGGCAGCAGTAAGTCACCAGGGCCCACTCTCCACACCTCAGGCCACAGATGCCTAGACACTAGAGACCTGCAGGGTCAGGAGATCATGCTAAACAAAAGCAAGTGTTTTTAATTCCAAGTAATAAGCCCTTCTCCATCATACCTGGCAGTTAGGTAGATGCCTTACTGTAGATCCGGTCTGCTCTGTTGTCATTCTGCTGTTACAAATGGCTCCAGAGCTGCACTACATTTCACTATCAGCCTGATAATAGCAGTAAGGGCCAGCCTACAGCACAGTGCTCAAAACCAGTTTGTTAAGGGCATAAGTCTGGTGGAAACCACAAGTCAGCTGTATCAGCAATGTAAAAATGGTCTGAGGGAGCTGTGCCCTCACTGGTAAGGATAACGCACCTCATGTATCCCCACATCCCAGTTGCTAGCACAGCACCTCATGCAGGTGCCCCTTCACCCATCCCATACACAGCGAGCTGCATTAGGTCTAACAGTTAAAATAGTAACCTTTTGCAAAACGGGATCCTCATGCACTGGGAAACATGACCCTGGTGCCCCTGAAGCCGCTCCATCACTCCCCTTCTCAACTGAGCAGGGGAAAGAAAATGTACCAAAAGGCTCATGGGCTGATAAGGATAGGGAGAGATCACTCACCAGTTACTGTCACAAGCAGAACAGACTAGACCTGGGGAAACTAGTTTAATTTATTGCCAATCAAATCAGAGTAGGATAATGACAAAACCAAACCTTAAGATACCTTCCCCCTACCCCTCCCTTCTTCCCAGGCTCAACTTCACTCCCAAGTTCTCTACTTCACCAGCAGTGGGTCCATCTTGTAGCCGGCGGGCATTGGCTCTGTCAGACATGGGGGAAGCTTCTGGCAGCTTCTCACAAAAGTAACCCTGGTAGCTTCCCAGCTACCAAAACCTTGCCCTGCAAACCCAACACATCCTGAGAGCTGAGAGTGCAAAGGAGAGGGGACAGCGATTCCAACAGTGGGGCAGGGAGGAGGGCTGTGCTGGGGAGTTGGGTGCGGCATAGCTGCTGCCAAGGGCACGTGCACCTACACCACCAGTGAGGCCAAGATCAGCAGAGCTCTGCCAGCCACACCAGAGGGATCATGCATGATGGGAATACAACTTTGTTGACTGATAATACCTCATTTTTAAGTCAATGTACAACACAAAATTATGGCGGCTTTAAGTCTCTTTTTGGAGAGTACACATTACTCCAAGATTATTGAACGGCATAAAAATCAATCCAATATTACTACCATTTTTTAATGCCACAAACAAAAAGTTACTGAACAACAGACTGAAGGGCAGATCCTTAAGGGATTTAATTGCTTTATTTACTATGGAAATCTGGGCAAAAGGCCAGAGTTTTCCCTGGCCTCCCCCACGTAATACGTTCTCTTAGTAGAACATGTGCTTTGTCTCCACATTGATGCATAATTTATTTATTTACAGTGTGCACCTTTTGCAACTGCAACACTCAATCCCCAGAGATTAAGTGGAACAATTCCCACAGAATCCTAAAGCACTGGCCACACTATAGCTTAGCTTTCAAAAAGGCAAAGAGAAAAAAGTTTTCTAGTAGCACCAGCAAGAGAAGAAAAGCAGAAGTGAAATATCCTTTTTCCTGGCACAGAGAATATTTGAATGAAACCTTAAACAATGAAGGGAAATCATTCTGGTCCTCCTAGAGACTGTTGAAACGATATCAAGCTTTATCGGAGCACTGGCTGGAGCAGCTCCAGAGCAGATCAAGCTGGCCTCAGCAGGGATTCCAGCTGTTAGCAGTACTTTTGGATTCATTTAAAGCAAACAAGAAACAGGAGATGAGATGCGTGACCCAGACTTAATTTAGGTAATTTGTGAACACTGATATTTGCCAGTTTAGTGCACGGTCTAGCTACAGAAGCCAGAGGCTCAATAACAATAATCAAACCATTTACCAGGTGTGCACGTGGAGTGTTAGTAAAAAATGTTTCCTATACGTTTGGCTATTGTGTCCAGAAGAGCATACTTCATTTTTGAAAGCAACTCCTCCCTTCATTAACCAACTCCAAACCTAAACTAATCAAACTAACTACAGCAGGCAGTAATGAGCATGAAAGTACCTTCTTTTTTCTTTTTCAAAAGAATCTATTACAATGGCTGTTGGTTGGCTTAACTTCCCAGTGTAAGGACTCAGAAGATTTCTGCAACACTCCCTTTTTCTAAGTTAAAAAAGAAGAGTTTATCTTACACAATAGCTGAATAGTTAAAAACTGATACCCAGATGCAAGCCTTTGGAGTCACACATACACACCACCATATGAAGACGAGTGCCCTGATAATCTAGTCAACAGTCATAAAGTAAACCCTACAAGACTTGGAAAAGCAAATCATCAACATTAAAGCTTCTGCCCTGTTATTTTCAGGTATGTTAGCTTTCCCAAGAGGGTGTAAATCAACCACGAGTTAAACAAGCAGCAACTACCAGCTTTAGTAAGGACCCAGGAATCATCAGTAAATTCCACATTGCACAGAAGCTTGTGAAAATAAGTTATCATTGAGTCTAAGTATTACACTCAAGTCAGCCAGAGAAATCTGCAAGTCAAACTGCAAGACACTAGCAAACTTTGCAGGCAGATGGAAAACAACTGTTCTATTGAGAGGATTTTTCCCTGCCTCTCAGTGCTTCCAACAAGGAGCAAAACAAATTCTCTTAGCTGATGGCCAGGATCATGCTGTGAGACATGATTTACAAAATAAGCAATGCTAGAGCAGCCTGATACTTGGAAACATTTCAGACATTTCAGAAAATATCTCAGATAGAAGATGTTTATAAGTGGAAATGAACAGTGCTTAATAGGAAGCAGTGACGACACCAGGTCAGAAGAAGAAGCTCTCTGTGCCCACTAGCACTAAGCCAGGGCCCAATGCATTCCAAGTGCAGATTGTATAGATGGTATTCTAACCCCATACTAATCCTGTATTTTTCTCCCAGACTTAGTATGATCTTTGCAACCAGCAGAGAAAATCCTGACCTGCGCAACTCAATCCTGCCAAAATCAACCACCCTTGCAGATTAAGCTAGACTCCACAACATGTTTTTTTCCATTTTCTGTACCAGATTTACACAGTATATTGCTGAAGAGTAGCTACTTTTGATCCCTATTGTAGATCATCTCTATGTACAGCTTGGACATCAAACAGTTACATTCAGAAATTACTTGTAAAGTTAGTTGAAAGGTTCTATATAGGCACAAAGCAATGCTGATCTACAATACCACTATGATGGCCTTCTAGAAAACCAAGGTATTAATAAGAATTAACAGTGCTGTAGCCACTGCAGCTTTCACATATATTTTATTTGGCTGCACACTTCCCAAATTTCAGCCCAATATGTGTTTCTCACTTCTGAACTTGAGGGGAAAAAAAAAAAAAAAAAAAAAATCACTTTTGAACAGTCCTCTAAGAAATGAGGACTACCAGGGTTCACTTGATTGTCTTAGTTCTGAATGCATATTGTGCTCAACCAGATTCTAGTTCACAGATGTGCAGTCTTTACATCCAGAAAGGGAAAGGCACCCAGCATGCTCTACATTAAAAGAACATGAGTAGTCTGACATTTCATGATCAAAGACAAGAGATTCTCAGTTGAGGCTTGTATGACACACAAACACTATGGGGTGTTTCTTAAGTAATTTCTTATTGCACCCAATTGCACCCAAGTGTTTTCTGCTGCATAGCTTACCATGGTTAAGTATAAAATATTCATGAACATTATTAAATATTAGTTTGTTTGAATTTATGAAAGTTAAAATACTCAACTGCTATACTGAAGCATAAACTGGGAACATTGGTCTAACTTAATACTCTATAGAGATGGGAAGGAACACAGGGAAGAAAATTATGTTAAAACACCAACAAATCAGAGACATTAGCTTAGTGCCTGTTGGAAAGGGAATCACCAGTTCCAAGAGGGAGTAAAACTCTGCTCGCTTCAGTGTCAACTCACTTCAGTTGCTTGTTCACTTCAAGCAACACATGAAATGGGCTTCAGTGGCAGTATTGCATGAGAAACTGGTCCCTCAGTTCCTCACCATAACTTGGTTAAAAGCCTTCAATCAGTCACTTGTAACTGTATTTTAAAAATCCTGTTTCCATGTATAGCATTTTAACCAGGTGGTCTGGCACTTCCTTCTCCTTGCTTATATGTAAGCTTGATCATCAGATTCAGATCTTCCAGGAGCTGAAACCTCATCTCTCCCTTTTTATTTTATTTAGTCTTTTGCATGCACCATCGTAGCTTCTTTGTTGTTTGCAGGTACATAAAGGCACTTTTCAAAAGATTTTTTTAGAGAAACCACCTGAGGGTGGGAATTGTGGGAAAGACTATTTTCTCATCTGCAGGAAAACGATGCCAAGACACTGGTTTATTTTTGTTTACCAACCAAAATCTATTATTACCTGATAATATTCTAATTACTGTTAAGATGGAAAACTGTTCCTACTTGTTACATTTCTTCTAAGAACTAAGAGTAGAAACAAAGAGCTACCCATGAAAGCTCTGTTCATGGATTATCTCCATGCCACACAGCTGCTGATGACTGGCATGTTATCTAGCTGTAGCTCAAGAAGCCCCTAATAAGCTTTCAAATCTTATGGAATGTGTCTGTAAGGAAGTCAGATCACAGATAGATGCTGCTTTAAAAATGAGCTCCCTGTTAAATGAATCTGTGATGGGGTTTAGGAAGCTTTCCTAATGATTGGCAACAAAATTTAGTTTTTCATAGCCTATTAATATGAAGGACTGTTTCAGCCTGTGACTACTTTTTTTTTTTTCTTTACAGAACACACACTTAGAAATAAATCTGGATGCCCTTCAAGTTCAAGCTGGCTGCCAGAGCAGTGCCACTGTGAAATGGGAAGGCAGGAAACAGCTGTGCCTCGTGTAGGCAGTGGCCATCTGCAACTGTCGAGAGAATAGGGAGCATTTGCAGACCAGCCTTTGGAGACAGCAGTGAGTTCTGTTGAGCTGTCCCCATAGCTGGGTACTTCTGAGATCCTATAGGATCCTAAAGTCAAGGGACATTTCAGGAAACTCTGAAAGGATCTGACCATGGAAGTTCTCTAGGCTTCCAAGGAGAGAAATCTGACTTGTGGCTTCCTGGGCAAAAGAGTCCCAGGCATTCATCTACCACTGTATACTGTCTACATTGCTCACATTTTTTAAAAATCCAAGTAAACTAACACTGCTTTCAGACCACCACCCAAATTCTCTGTATTCAGCCTCTGGGCACAGCAAGGAGAAAACAGAACACTGAAAGTTAAGGAAACAAATCTGAAATTGCCATAGGATCACAAATGTCCTTGCAGTGAGCATCTCTGCCTGTTGTAATAATTAAAAGATTTAACCTCCTTTCTTGTATGCTTAATTAATCTACATATGTCTGTGCGCATGTCAATTAACACTTTTCTCCAGTACTTCAAGTGCTTCTCTCATCTTCTGCAAATGCAAAATCAGGTAAGATTTTTATTTTACATCCTCCTCTGACCTAAAACTGTGTTTTGGTCTGTGACGTTAGTGGGTCGTTGTGCCTTGCACGCACACAGCGGCAGTACCGCTCCAGAAGCGATTAGCGTGCTGTGAAGAGCAGGCATACCATCACGGCAGGACCTGACATTTAAAAGGCTATTGCCAGTGAATTAGTTCAGTCAAGGATATTCAGATTAAGTCTCCAATTAGCAGCTGTAAACATGCGCAGTGCGTCGATGTATCAATAAAAGCTGTTCAGTTTAGAGAGACCGCCCGCCCCTGCGCCTCGGAGCGCTGGCTTGGGGCCAGCGAGATGATGGCTTAACGACAGTGCTACGTGCGGAGCGTGAGGCGATCGGCGATCAAATGCAAACTTTACTCCAGAGTGCACTTCAGAGACAGGCTGCGGAGGGAAGAGGGGAAACCCACACAGGCAGCGAACACACAGGCGCTCAAGGCACTTCTCGGCTCTCGTTCTTACTGGGCTGCCTCTCCCTCCTGTGCTGCAAACACAGGCACAGAGGCTTCTCCCACACCTTAAAAAAAAAAAAAATACTGTCTAATTACATTTTAAGATTATTTTTGCCTTTTGCTGAAGCCCTCTTTCATCACCCAGAAAACTCTCGGTCCTCTTCTCTCCCCAAAGAGCCAAACCTGGGCAAGCTGCACTAATGAGAAAGCATCCCAAGCAATTGATGCAGATGGAGAAAGCATCCCCCGTAATGAGCCCTGGGGGACACCGTGACAAGCACCACCCCCGCAGAAAGGCAAATTCATAAATAAGTGCAAGCTCATTAAGGAAATCTGTAAGGACTGTCCCTGTATGTTCAGTTTCTCAGCAGGGAATAAAAGCCTGGTAACTAGCATAGACATCCTCTGAGGAATATTTCTCATCTGTGGAGTAGAAAGATAATCTCACAGTTCCTGAAATATTCCAGCCTTTCATTCTTCATCAGCGTATCAGACCTTTTCAGTTCTGCTACTAGTCAGCCAGAGGATTACACCAATTTTTTTTCTTTTTTTTTTTTTTTTTTTGCAACATTTAAAGAACTGCATATTTTGATGCCACAACATAGGCAAACTTTTTCTGGTATCAGAGCTGCCTGAGCTACCAACATCCTTTTCTCATTATTACCCATTTATTTTTAGCCTGTCGGCCCAGGGCAAGTCAGCAACACTGCCCACAAGACTTTTATCTGCTCACATTTGGTATGCAGCACCTCCAACACTTCCCACGAGCTCACCGGGGGCAGCCCTGGACATCCTGGCAGACAGAGGTGATGAGCCACCACCTTGAAGCGGGTGTGCCAAGCGGACAGGGGGCCCCAGCTAACAAGAACAGTCCTTCCTTGGGGCCACCACCCGGGACACCTCTTGTGGCCCCACATGATCCCACCGCGCCAGAGACAGCACCACACCGGGGGAGATGTTTTCCTTTGTCCCCTTTGGCTCAGTGAAAAACGCCCTCCATTGCCAGAGAGGAATGCAGGGTTCAGAGAAGCACCATCACACTTGGCAGGTACCCCAAATATGCCTCAAGGATCCTTCCTGTCAGAGCCGTCTGGGCTTCTGAGGCTGCTAAGACATTACTCTGCTGCATAAACAGAGAGATCAACTTTCTCAAGTGCTTGTTATCACAGCAGTAACACCAAATTAATGCTAATTGACCAGACCAGTTATCTCCTATGTTAATTTTGGAAGGAAGCCGTCTCACACACTACCTACACATCTTTTGCTCATGCATACCTTTACAGAGGACCTTGCCTAGATAACAGTATTCCTGCATAGCATTTTGTGCGAATGAATACTTAACGACAAAACCCATTAAAATTATCTATAACAAATTACATCAGAAAATTTCTACTATGGTTCAATAATATGTAGCCTTTACCTCTAAGGCTTTGTCCACACATAAAGTTGTACTGCTCTGTTTACATGTGCACTTTACAACAGTGAAACCTCTCAATTAAAGTGGCTAGATGTGTATGCAGTGACACACCATCTTTCTGTGCAGGATGAGAAACAAGATATTCAGATTCAAGGCAAACTTGTAATGTTACAACTGTACACCTGTTCTAAGGCTAGGCAATAAAATGTATTGGTAAAAAATAAATTTTCGTAAGTGTTTTAGTGCCTTCCCTCTCCATCATCTACACAGCTAGTACTTGCACCACTAAGGTATGTGTAGACAGACACTCAGCAACTCTGAGCAAAGCAAGTATGCATAGACAGACATGCACACACAACAAACTGACTGTCAGCCCTACATTTGCACATCTTAAGGATGTTCACAAAACCTCTCAACTCCTAAACAAGGAAGTCTGCTCCTTAATCCAGCCATGGACAACATTAGATTCTGGATTTGAACATGGGCTGCTGAATCCCCACTTCCCTTATTCCACTGGTCAAGTGTCTCCCATGGATTTATGCTGCCACCACCTGACAGAAAAGACCAAGCTAAAGGCCAGCTGCATTGCGGCCACTGACACAGGCTTCGACTCTCCTGCTGGGGCCCTGCACAGGGACACAGCCATGCCTGACAGGTTTCAGCCTGCTCACACCTGCTGCTCTGCTTTGCTGCAGTCCCCTCTGGAGCCTTACCCAGACATTCCCACCACCACAACTCACTGCAGCAGCAGCCCTTGGGAGATTTCTCAAGGCCCAGTTCAGGACTCAAGTCTTACAGCAATAATATTCTACGGCATCTAAGGCAGTTTTTGCAGGAAGCACTGCAACTGTTGAGCAAAGGAGGCAGCCTCTCTGGTGTGAGTTCAGGATGTTTCCTGAGGATGCAAAATGCCTGGAGTGGTCTTTCTGGCTCATTTCCCTTCTTTTTCCTCTTCCTCTCCATAATCTTTCTTCTCGCAGCCAATGCGACAAGAGCAGTATGTAGTCAGAGCCACCAAGGCTGACCCAAGCTGGAGGTTGGACAGAGGCTGCTCTCCCAGGATGTCAGCTGGTTGGGCAGCCAGAGGAAGCAGCCCTCATCCCTGTCTCTTCCCTGGGATGGAGATGAGGATAGTGATTGCATAGGCATGACAGGCTGCGGTAAGAGCACGGGTAAGAAACTACTTGGTGCGGGGTCCTGCAGCTGGCTTTGCTAGAGGTACAGGGCACAAATGCATCTCTGTGGTGAGAAATAGGGGGAAGGCAGGACAGATACTCGAGGGGGAGGCAGAACTATAGGGTTACATATGCCCACTTAGGTGTGGGGATCAAGTAGGTGCTACGTCTGCCCATAGCTATGGTCACCATTGGCACAACCAGTGCCTTTTCCAACTGCAGCCAAAATGTACTAATACAGCTTATAACTAGCAGCAGTAGCTTCTACAGATGGTAAGTAGTGAAACATGTTTTTAACCAAGTGCCAGCAAAGAAAAAGAAAAATACTTGTTTCAGTTACAGACATCCAAGTGTAAAGAAACAAACAAAAAAACCACGTCAACTACATTTTTACTCTTGCCAAGAAATTAGCAATGAAAATGTGAGACCACACTGAGCCTTTAGGTCACCAGTTAAATATCAAGTTATGCACTCAAATATCTTTGTAAAATGCACAACTTTGACACTTCAGTGTTTGACCACCATGAAATGTTGAGTTACACCAAATTTGGCAATGAGGACCAGCATTCACAAATCCTCTCACCACTTCTTCATGAAGAGGAAGTCTGTAAAAGTTAACCAGGCAGTGACCCTTCCTATTGCCCTGCTTCAGAGACACCATGCACGTGACCCATACAGCAGATGACAGGTGTGAAGTTAATTTACTTAGGTGGAAACATTGGTGAATATTGTAAACAGAAGAGTTATCAATACATTCTGGGGGACTCTGTCCTGTTTGTGCACATCTACTTATATGACATGGCTTTTATGTCTTAACAGCAGGACATGTTACAGCATTTACGGTGAAGCTTCTCCTTTTTCCACTTTTCAAACCACTTCTACCAGATTTCCTGTGGGAAATCAGAAGGGGAAGGTGCAATTACACATACAGTCTTCAGCAGCAAGCAGAACACTCTAGGACTGTTAACAACCCAGGAACAGGCAAGTTGAGGACTAATTCACACTTCCCCCCTGCCCCCCACCACTTCTTTAATATCTTCTCTCTCAAATTCTCCTAGTTCTGCTCTACTTTTTCTACCCACATAGTGCAGTGAGGGGCTGTGCAAGATGCTTTCTTCACTCCCTGGAGTCTCAAGGCAATCAGGAAACTCCACGCCAACCTCCACCACCACAAAGTCCACTGTTCTCACAGCCCAGGCTTTTCCCATTCAGTATGGCATTCTCCACCACGCAGTGCCTGTTTCTCTGTATGCATTACCAGAATAACTACTATTGTTAATGGTGTTAAGACAAGTTTGCCATAAGACAGTCAGTTGCAAAGGTCAGATAAAAATCATAACTACTATCTATTTCATCAAGTAAGGCTCCTTGCTTCCTCCCAAGAGACCACATAAATGACAACCTGCATTACAAATGTAAGAAAAAAATTTATACAAAGACCAGGGATGGCACAAGAAATGCAACTTTTCCTAAGTTTTCTAAACATATTCTAGCATTGTCTAAGCCAAGCACCAGAAGATGTGCTTCAGGTCCCACTGATGTTAAAGAGCCTTTAAGAAAAAGTCGTTAAGTGAATTGCTGAACTGGAGCCAACATTTTAAAAACATTTGTCTTATCACTTTGTATAAAAAAATTACAGTGCAAGAACACATAAGCAATGATTAATTATATTATGACTTACAGACAGGAAAAATGCAGACATACATCTTGTTTGGATTTTCAGGTCCAGAAAGAAAGCACAGAAAACAGACTATTTATTTTGACCAAAAGATTCACATGAACTACATAGATACAAGACTCAAATGGTTATCTTTTTTTGCTACAAAGTAGGATGCAATTCCCTGATGTTTGGCAAAAGACATGGCCACTCTGCCATTTCCAACTGCAAAGCTTTGGACAAACTGTGCTATTTTCAGTCAATGCAAACAGAGTTCTATGCTGTACTCCTATAATTTACACTACTCATTTTTGTCCAGGTGGCTAAACATGAACATTTAGTAAGCCTCTATGGAACCACTATGGTCAGCAAAAATCTCTTGCATTACTTTATGAAAAATCAGAGCAACAAGTAGGTTGTTTAATCAACTGCTTTCTACTAAGTGCTTTGCATGTTGGCACTAAGTTTATTCACCTAATCTTATCAAAGCACAATGTCAAGAGAAAAATGACTGTAGGGGAGAAAGCTCCTTTCTGTCACTGAGAGACAGTAGATGCATTTGTGTGAGTGATGGAGGGGAAACAGGGCTTACAGCTCTCTCCAAATCATTCACAGGAATGATCACGAGTAGTGTGCTGATGGGATGACATGCCTGTGAATAGTTTAAACAGTAGGAGATAGATGATTTACTTGGCATGAGTCTCCTTCATAATCTTACTTCACCTCACTGACTGAACCTTCTTTTCTGATCAACTCTGTCATCTCTTTTCAAAGCAATAAAAGGTCTAAACCAAATTGTTACGTAGCGTTATGCATCAGTCAATATCTTCTGCCAAGCCCCACCAAGTTCTCTGCCACTGCATCGGTTCTTCACCCTGGAGCCCACCACAGCAACCATCAGCCTTAGGCACAGGTACCAGAAGCAGTTTCCAAAACAGCTCTTCCCAAGAGCTCCTCTACTAATAAACCTTACCAATAAAGCCTTTCCACAGAAGCTTAGGGAGATGTGTTGCTGACAGCTTTCTAACACTGTTGTTTCAGTCTTCAACTTTGTGACAAAAGGATTACAGTCATGACAAATCCAACCCAGGGCTTTAAATTCCCTCCAGCTGGTATGCACACATCCTCCTTCTCCACAGATCTAAACCCAGTGACACTTACTCCTAGGCTTCCCTTCCTGACCTCCTCATTCTCTCAAGCCAACCACTGCAAGATGGATGAGTGCTATGGTGCCTGCTGGTGTCACTTGCCCCTGGTCTGTTACACAATAGGAAAAGTCAATCCAATTGCAAGAGAAGCAGAAAAAAGTGAATACCTCAAAGAAACAAAAAAGAAAAAAGTACCTTGTCTTAGTAAGAGTCATCTTGGAACATTTGATTAAAGTATTGATCTCTTCGAAGTGTATCAAGTTTTTTCAGTAAACATCAAAAACTCATCTAATTAAAAATGCATTCATGCTTAGATCACTGAAGTTTTATCTTCTCCCTTTCTCATCCCTTCCACACATATATGGGAAGGACTTGCAGTACTGCTGAACACCACTACCACCACCTCGGGAAAAAAAAATTTAAAAAAACCCTTGTGCAATATAGAAGAGGATAGAGGGGATACTTCCATGTAATAAATAAAGCCAATTTCTCAAGAGGCAACATGCAGGGTAAGTCTGTATTACATAGAGTCACCATCCAGATAAATTCGGAAGTCACGAAAAGAAGAGTTTACTATGAAATCAAATAAAGACACTGAGCTTAACACAGCTGGAATCCTTAATGCAGCTCCTGCACTGCATCAGTGTTATGAGAATCAATGTCCACTTTAACATATACTACTATTAGCAATGAACTGTATGTAACGGACTGAATTATTCATTAACAATCACGTTGGGAAAAGGTATACAAATATTAATAGCAAGGATCATTATGAAGAAATTCTTCACAGAAAGGGTGGTTAGATATTGGAATGGGCTGCCCAGGGAGGTGGTGGAGTCACCATTCCTGGAGGTGACTGGATGAGACACTTAGTGCCATGGTCTAGTTCACATGGTAGTGTTTGGTCATAGCGTGGACTCAATCTCAGGTCTTTTCCAACCTAATTGATTCTGTGATTCTGTGGCCAGCTCTCCTCCCTCCCAAAATGCAAGCTCAGCGGGACAGGGCGCTGAACTCTGAATCTTGTCATTTCCCCAGTGGCCTTCCCAAGGATACTGCACCTTGCAATGCAGCATACACAGCCCCGTGAGTCCAAAGGACAAACACTCCCCATTCACAGAGGCCTTAATGCCACCTGTATTACAGTTACACTGGCATCCAGTGAGCAATGCTCTTATAAAAGCAAACTGAGAGGCACATACTTATTTAGGGCTTGCAAGTGATCAAGCACACCAGTAAGGCAACCTCTGCAAGTCCCTGGCATTAAGAGCTGATATGGCACCAGCAAGGACTGGTACCAGAGCAAGCACGGCAATGAATAAGAAGTTACTGCAGAAAATGCATGACCAATATAGGAGATATTGTGGCAAACTTCACTGCTTTGCCACCATGGTGTAACACCAGTGTCTAGCAAGGCTCACGAAGAACTGCTGGACTGCAAAACTACAGACAACGAAAAAAATTGCCCTGATGCCACAAACACACACACAAACCCAGGATAAACAGACCATTCATATCTTCACGTTGCCTGAGAGCACTGACATTTCCCTTCACTCATAGGATTAACCACCTTCTTCCTTTCTCTAGCTGTATAGGACATGGGCAGACTCCTGGCACAGTGTGATAAAGGTCACTGGGTGGATACAGGCTTCTCTGGCAAGAGGGGGAAAGGAGGACCAAGAGAAGCCACTTGGCTGCCAAAGGCTCTGGTGTAACACACACTGAAGGCAGCATGATTTTATCACTGCCTACCATGAAATAAGTTCACCACTGCACTACAGTCAGGTTTTTAAGAGTGATGATACAAAACAGGTACTGAATTCAAGCTGCTTGCAACTTCAACACTGAGTATTAACTCAAACATCATTCCCTAGAGGTTTCCCATGCTTCTGAAGCCAGTTACAGATATGTGCATCACTGTCTGTAAAATATTGATCCATTTCTCCAATACCCTGTCCCTGTTGAAAGAAGAATTAATCCAAAAGACTCTCCAACTGCCTCTTTTAGAGAAGTAGTTCTTCTGAAAGTTTCAAAAGTCATTGAGAATAATCTGATGAAGAACAAAAAAAAGTGTTAATATGCCCAAGTTTATACTCACCTCATTGTCAAGCAAAAATTATATATTCCTGTGTATAATTAACCAGGCTAACTAATCTTGCTTGACAAACACAGATATAAACATCAGCTTTGACACTGAGCCAAAGCAACCACACTAGGATCTGTGCCAATGCTGAATTCTTCAGTCTCATATCATAAAATGACTTGTCTGTTGTATTTACAGTTTCAGTGGCTCTGGACTCTGCCAGCAGCTGGCCAGAAGAACAGATTTGAACTTACACATTATGCCAGAACATGTGCATTTGATTAGAAGAAAGAAATTATGCATATTTCTTCTGGATGGTGGTGTTCATCAGACCTCCCATTGTAAACTAATTGCAAGGCAGGTTGCTACCCAAGTATCAAAAATACTTTGCAAAATACAATAAACCAGTATATCTCAAGAGGCAGTATTATTCTTCAGCCTACTATAGCTATAGTCTTCTGTTATCTTCAAAACTGTACCTCAAGCTGGAAAATTCAGCATTTCACTGTGTTTTAATTGTAAAGGATAGAATTTGAATGTTATAGAACAGCACTTTTCTTTCTTCCTATATAAATCCAAAAATACCTTACCTCATTGCCTGAGTTATGAGGGACTTTGTAAAACTACTCGTGTGACATCTCATCCACTTCTTCAATCCTCAAGAACAGAAATCTTGGTAACAACCTGCTAGGCAGACCATGTTTCAAAACCTACCTAGGAACACCCCATCATGTGATCGGCAGAAGAACCCACTCTGGTTTCCAGTAAACACTCACTAACTATGAACTGTCACCACAAAAGAGCTACTTCTCCTGTGACCATCAGAGAGGGTCCACCAGGGTGGGATGAGCAGGGCGGCATTGTGGCAACAAGCAGAGGAAGCAAGTTTTTGAGATGTTTCACATCCCACAGGGACTTCTACATTAACTAACCTCACATTGAACACACCTTTTTTTTTAACTTCAGGCCATATACTTGACACTGAATGCAAGTAGTTCTGTTCTGAGTTGAAAACATCAGTCACAGGCTTCCTTCAACATGGAGCAGCTTTTAAGATTATGAATTCTTGCTTTATTTTCTAACCAGTGGGACTCACTGGTGTCCAGCAGGTGCAAGATGAGCTCAAGGTCCCCAGTGGCAGCCCTGACATGGATATATCAGCCCTTGGTGGTACCCAAGAGGGTATCTGTGACTCAGAGCAGGACATGCTGCTGTCACGACGAGGTGCAGAGTCCACTCAGAGTGCAGCCACACCAGTTCAAAGTACCTTCCACCCCTCGCCGTGAGGACCAAGGCAGCACTGGCAGCACGTCAAGCGCTGACTCAGCTGAGGTAGCCCAGGACAGCAGGCACTGATGGCATTGCTCTGGGACCCTGCCCAGCCCCAGCGAGAGCTGCCCTTCTTCAGCAGAGGCAACATGAGAAAAGGGGAATACCACAGCTTCTTAGCAGCAGATAAGCTACCCCGACACCCCACTGCAAACACAATTTTTACATTTCCACACACCAGCCACCCAATCTGGTTCCTGCCATACTCTGTCCCCTGCCTCCTCACATCAAGGACTTCAAAGATCCCCCAGGCTCCACAAAGTCTTAAAAAAAAATAAAAGAAGGACACTCCAAAGACACTCTGGACACTCCACTCACCACCAAAACTTTTCTCAAGTCTTGAAGGAGAAATTTCTGAAACGGTTTCTTCTCTGGAACACTTTCCTGGTTTTACTTATTTATACTACAGTGTTTTTCTACAGGGCATCCCCTCAAGCCTCTGCAAATACCAGTTAACCCCAAGAAGGAACTTTGGGACCTGGGGAGTCAGAAGCTGCAGCACATCACCCTTTCACCTGCAGTCCCTAGAGCATCACCTGATCCAGAGGGCACTCTAGGTGACTGGCCTCACACACCAAGCTGCAGCTCTGCTTCTGACCCCAAACACCAGCCGTTCTCCACCAAGTAAGGATTCAGCAGAGTAGTGACAAGTCCTCAAAAACAGAGTGACTTCTGTCCTCAGGCCAGAACATCCCTCTGCACAAGGATATCAATCTTCTCACTCTGAGGAGAGGACTGAACTTGGGTCAATTATGCCTCAGTGATGTCCTTAACCATTTACCAACTAGAAAAGGGGAACCATTGTATTATCTTACTTAGAAAATGGAGAGGAGTTGAGGAGAATGCAAAAGCCAACAAGCAGTGCACTGGGTCCGTCAACCTTTAACCATGTTTTGATCATTTAACCAGCCAGTATTTTAAAATATGACTTACACCAAAGATAGATTTGTATCACTGGTCTGCAAAGACGAAAGGTTACATTTCATGATCAGCCTTCAAATGTCAACCAGCAGCTCCTATGAATATCCAGTACCCTTGAAAATTTTACTTTTGTCCATTCTCTTTGATGCAATCTTAACTTTCTTAAAATGCTCTTGAAATTTATTTGGAAACAGCACAATCCTACTGACATTTAGCTACAAAGAAAATTTCCTTTATTGGACAAAAATTGCTCATGTCTTCTTATGTTTGTGTAGCTACAAAAATATGAAGCACTTCACACTACACTGACATAATCTGGCATAAATTCATTTATTAGGCAAATCTCTCCCCCTCTTCCAACACTTAGGCTTGAAGACTAAAGTCATACTACTTACTTAAAAGTATAAATCTTTCAATAATGATGGGCTGATATGACATAAGTACATTTTCATGAATTACCATGTACCTAAATGCTTATATTTTAAACAAATTGTTCTGAACTCTCAGCTACAACTAATAACTATATCCCAAAACAATAAATTACAACAGCACATGTCCTGCAAAGAAGTTCTGGTCCAGTTGCCCATGAACACCCCACATCCCTACAAATGTCAAGCTGTGAAAGTTTTGTGGGCATTCATTTATGTGTATAATCCATCAGATAAAATAAAAATGAGTTTAAATTCGGGCTTTTTGTGTAAGCGTTCATAAGACTTCAGATGATAAGCAGAATGGGAAGGTTTAATAGTGGAAGAGAAATGACTTAAACCAACATGGGAACCTGCATGCACTGTAGTAGCCAGTTGTTAGTCATAGGAATAATCTTCCTGCTGAAGGCATCCCACATCTCAGTTACAGACAGCAGCTGCTATTCCAGGGCCTCACATATCCATGGTACTTATTACTATAACAAGGGGTTTGGTTACTATTAACATCTGATGAAAACTTCTCTGTGTTTAGTTTTACAAACGATATTGAGTCCCTTTCAGTCTTGGACTGTTGTGTAGCACTTCCATGCACTGTCTGGAGTCTGACAACTTTCATATTGAAGCACAAGAGCCAAAAGTCTGTCTTTATAGCAAGTAGCTTGGTGTCTATTTATAAAACAAGTTCTGTCCTGTTTGTTATTACCATTTGTATAAAAATTACTTCAAAACCACCATAACTCTGTTTTAAAATCATCTCCACAACCCAAAGTCACTCCCCAAAAGACCCTTCTTCCCAGCCAGTGCTAACAGCTTTCATTCATCCAGCTGATTTGCTTTCCAAACACCTTGTAAAAAGGCTGGACAGCCTCCTTTCACTCCAATCCAACTTGTACGTAAACCCCCTCAATATCCACCCCTACACACACCCCCTCACTCCCCACACACCCTCTTAGCCAGAAATGCACTTTCAGCAGTAAACAGGTAAACAGAAGTCACCCACAGAAAGGATGAGGATGACCTTAAAGGTGTGCCAAGACAGGATGGTTATTTATACCTCCTAATACCAAGCTCTCAACAGAAATAAGTGAAATCCAATCTAACCACATTTTAAAACATATCTACTCAAGCTTTAACTGAATTGATGATCAGTAATTCAGAAGAGCTATGCATAGGAGCAATGTTTCAACCTTTTATTATTCCCACTACTGTGTGGAAATGTGCAGGGGTGCATGCACAGGTTTCAGTGTGTTCCCAAGCAACTGGTAAACATCACTGTACTTTTTCCTTCATTTTTTCAGGGAGGAATTTCAGTACCACTCACACATGCCCTTAGCCCGGTGCAAGTTAGGACCAAGAGAAATGCCTAACTTCTCCCTACTGTCATTTTTTAAAAGTTTCATTGTTTCTGTTTCTGGCATGTCTCTAAAAGCAGTGGACCTTTTGAAAATGTCAGAATTCAAGTCAGAAATAACGAAATGTTTCCAGCATTCAGGACAACGAAGTAATCTTCATTCCAAGCTAGCTCCCTTTGCCATAGCAAAACAGACAAGGAAAGAAAAGACATGTTATCCCAAAGTAATGGCATTTCAAGTGCAAATAAACTTCACTGGGAAAGAAACCAATAATGCAAGTGTTCTATAACACAAGTGTCCTCTCCATATCTGAGAAAGCCTAGAAAAAAACAACTTTTATCATCAACAAAAGTTTGCTGCACTCAAACAGCATCCCGTATTTTGTGCATACCCAATGCAGTAACGATACCCTCTACAGCCGTAGAACGGCGGCATGAGTTGGAACCTCGAAACTGTTTATGATAATACTACCACATGGGCGAAAACATCCAAATAATCGGATCAGAGCCGGTACGTTCGCAGGGAGTGGGTGGAGAGCTTGCTCCCCCCGAAGCGTAGTCAATGTTAGGCGTTTTTGGTGGGGTACGCCGCGCACAGGTCTACCCTGTCCGCCCCCGGGTGAGCGGGTGGCAGCAGCGGGTGCAGCCGGCTCCAGGACCCCATGGCGAGAAGCGAGGAGCCGCCAGCAGCCCCCGGGACGGCTGCGAAGCGATGGCCGGTGTCACACAGGGGAAAAGGGACTGGCCGGGACCCGGCAGCCGAAGAGTCCGGCGAAAACCCAGGAAGAGGAGCCGCTGCTGGTACCGGCGGGGCGAGAGGCTTTCAGCGGGACCCCCGCACCCGGCCGCCCTCATGGGCATCCCCCTCAGGCAGCGCACGGCGCATCCGCCACCCGGAGCGGTGCTGCGGGACAGTCCCTCGCGGCTGCCCGAGCCACAGGCACCTGTCCACAGCGCGGACGCCACACGGGCGAGCGCCCGGAAAGTTTGCGGCAGGTCCCAGCGGCAGCTGCGGGGCGGGCCGGGCCGGCCGGGAGCCGCTACCGGTGGGCGGACAGGAGGTCGGGACAAGCGGACCCTTACCTTGGATCGCTCCTTCACGTAGTACTTGCCGAGCCGGCTCCCACAGTACATCACCAGCCGGTCTATCAGCGTGAGGAGAAAGTTGATGGCCTCGCAGCCCTCCTCCGTGCCTCCGATCCACTTGATCTGGTCGCCGCGGAGGTGCCGCTTGGCGACACCGCGGCTGGGGCCGGCCAGCTGCCCGTCGGCCAGCTCCCCGTCGCGGTGCATCCGCTTCACCCGCTCCAGCACGCAGTCCCCCACCACCTCCCCCAAGAAGTTGTCCAGGTAGCAGAAGCCGATGTCGTGCAGGCAGGGCACGACGTACTCCAGGGCGATTCTCTCCAGGTCCAGCCTCATGATGTGCCCCAGTGGCATGGCGAGGCGGGGACGGGCGCGCCGCCGCTCTGCCGGCGCCCGCGTCGGGAGGCGATGCCCGTCGGGCCGCCGTCCGCTCCAGGCCGAGCCGGGCAGGGGCTCCGCCGCGGCGCGGGGCCAGGCGAGACGAGGCAAAACTTTCGCCGCGGCGGGCTCGGCTACGCACCGCGGCCCGGCGCTGCGGGAGCGGCGGTGCTGCCGAA
>VZTJ01000383.1:799968-845876 GCA_013397795.1 Orthonyx spaldingii
GGGCGGGCGCGGGCGGCGCCATTGAGGAATCCTGCCCCGGCATGTCGGCCGCGACCCTCGCCGCGCCCGCCGCGCCGCCCCACAGCCGCGGCCGGGGCACCGCGCCTCGCCTCGCCCTGCCCTGCCCTGCCCTGCCGTGCCCTGCGCCGCCGCTCCGCAGCTCTCCGACTAGCCCAAGTGAAGTTTGCCCATGCCGCGCCGGGGCTCTCCGGCCGCCTCGTCTCTCCGCCTACCGGAGCGGCGGTTTCAGCACCAGACGGAACCGTTGCGTTAGGCGGCAGACACAGCTTTTCTGGACCAGGGATGTACTGTTTAATGAAAGGTTTATATAGCAAAAAAGAAAAATAGCACTTCCCTGAATTATTTACGCCAAAGGGCCCGCCAGGTTGCTCGGCTCTGGTAGCAGGAAACACCTCCCGGACCGTCGGCGGCTCCGTGCCACGCCGGAACAGCTGCAATCACACCGTGACAAACTTCGTGACAAACCCAAATTCGCCTTTCCCCCGCCCGACCCCTTGCCGGTAACACTTTCCCTGCACCGGCCGGTCCCGCGGTCGCTGCTGGGTCTGTTCCGACCGAGCAGCCTGCTTTCACCTACAATGCCTCCTGAGAAGCGAACAGCAGACAGCCGCTCAGCTCCGCTCGCACACGCAACATCCCCGGGATTTGCTAAACAAATGAGAGAAGCCTCCACAGAAACCAAAACCAAAGCAAAGTCACGTTGCGCAGAGGTGCTGCCTGCGGCCAAGCCGGGCGGGACAGGGCGTCCGTGCCGAAATAGGTTTGTGTGAAGTTACCAATACCGCACAGCACACAGTCCCGCAGCCGTCTGTGTGCATCCATCCATCCATCCTGCCCGGCGGCGACCTGCGCTGTCCCACGCGGGAGCCGACACACAGACACACACAAACACACACGCACACGCACATCCTCCGCACCTCCGCCGATGGCAGCGCGGGCTGAGCCGCCGCCCGGGAGCCCGCAGGACTCCCGCGGATCCGTGTGTGTGTGTGTCTGTGTGTCTGTGTGTGTCTGTGGTACAGCCCGCGGGAGACGTGCCCCGCCGAGCCCGCTCCGCGCCCGGCACAGAGGCTTCGGCTGGAGGCCCGCACGTTCCACCCCCAAAAAAGGCAAAATCTCTGCTGGTTCTTTTCTTCCCCTTCATGTCGCGAATCCTGACGGGATTACAAGCAGTCCGCGCTGCTGATGCTGCTGGAGCTGCAAACTCCAGGCCCCGGCATATGCAGGAGCGGGTCACGTATTCCACGTTTGTTCTCCTTGAATTCAGTAGTATCTACTCCTCAGTGCATAGCACTAAGCACAGGTCTAACCCTCTGAAGTTATTCCCTGACGGCTCTGTCGAGAGCCAAGCAATATTACATCAGATAAATTCGTGTGTGGTGAGATATGGACTGTCAAAGGACCTTATTTGATTTAGGTACACACTTCACATTAAAGTGGGGTTATAATTAATGAGATACAATTCTGAATCTTATTAATCCCTTAATGCTTATCTGAAAAATCAGTCATGTATGATAGGTTAAGAGCAGTTGTCATAATCAGCAAGGGATGCAAGATTAGTTCAACTGCAAAATCTCAACGTTACGAAATTTGGATACATTAAGAAATATTTTTGATGCATTATTCTACTGTTCACACATTTTTATTATGTAAAAGCCATTATGTGCCAAAACCCTTTGATTTTTCCCCTTTTCTTGTTCACACACACATGCAAGCATACAGTCCTGTACCAGAATCAAGTATTTGAGTATTTGCAGACCCTGAACTTCTAGCCTTTCCATCAAGTGTAATGATGCCTCTTTGACAAGTCAAGGGCTAAGAGGGATGTCTTCTGGCACTACCTGAAGTTGGTCATTACAGCTTTATTTCTCTCCTTTTGAAAGTCTGAAATTACGAGTTAGACAGATCTGCATCAAGTCACCTTAGAGATTTGTTTTAGAAAACTGATTCCACAGCCCCACTTGCAGAGTGATGTTCACAGAGTTGTAAGTACTTTTATTCCTCAAGAACTGATGTCATGTCTTCCTCATGAGGGCATTCACTGCCCTTTGTTGGCAAATCAGGTTTTCTGGTGGACAATGTACTTTGTCCTTTGAAGCATGATGTGCTTTTCATACTAGGATTTGCAGTAGCAGTCAGATGCATTACTGTTCCATGTGAAGATAAAACATCAGGAGAAACAAACCCCAAGAGTAACGATTTTATTTATTTTTATTTACTGGTGCTATTTTACTTCATCTCTTTGCCCTTTGATGATGATAATGCCCTTTGCTTGATGATAATGAAGGTGTGTGATAGAGATTGTGATTGCTTAGGTTAGAAACTCTCCATGCATACAGTCTGCACCTAGAAACAGTATTCATTCCATCATTATGGTGAAATGAGTTTGTAACCTAAGCAATCACAGCCTCTATCACACATCACCTTGATCATGACCAAGAAAGGACAAATTCCCACCTAGCCCACAGACACTCAGCTCTCTGATTTCCCTTAGGGGTACCAAGGCTGAGTCGAGAGATGCTGGGCTGCAATTGTAGTAATTCCCAAGCTAAGCTACGAACTTGCCAATAAAAAGGCAAAGCGGTCCTCAGTGTATACTATGGTGTATGAGAACCACCCGGAGGAATAAAAGCACTGGAACAGGACCAGACATCGAACCTTCCGTAGCACTTCTTGTGACCGCTCTGCTGCTTCCCAAACAAAGTTATCACATACCATGTACAATGTAAGTGTTGCACAACGCACAACCAAGGGCATGAAGGTGTGAAATCAGGCCATTCACAATGTCACCTGCACTTTTGGACATGCATAAAGTTTAAGTGCTGTGTATCACAGGCATTAAAGGTGTCACCACATTTTAATTAAAAATCCTACATCATTCAATTATATATGAGCAATCCCTCTGCCCTGTAAAGCTCTGTTTATCCTTACAACGTAGAAAATTTTAGTTTCGCTTCTAAAATGAATTCTGTGTTTTCTTATTTTCCATTTCATCTAATTTTCAAAACTTCTGACTCCTGTGTATCTGTTGCTTTCACTGCCAGTATGGCACATATTAGAGTTCAGTAGACTAAAACAGGACATAAGCATGCTGGCAGAATGATTTTAAGGAGATTTGTTTTAGAGGATTAGAATAATTGGTGTCAGTCAAGCCTGGATACTTGTTATACACTAATGTACTTTTTTTGACAAAAGAATTTACAGATGAACTGCTTCACACTTTTTAAGAGCAGATTTTGAGTCTTGTTTTCAGATTTTTGCTGCTGGAAAGCCAGACTACTTCAGCGCCAAGGGCTGAACTGCAAAGGTCCCAGCAAGAGAAAGGGCAGAAGGGAAGAATATTCTTTGTATCAGTGAGAAACTGTAAAATAGTACTTTTAATACCTCACAATGTGATTAGTAGAGCTGATGTCTTATGATCTAGTAAGATAATAATTGAAGCTCCGACTACAGAAGGTAGTTTTCTGACAATGTTGGTATGGTTATGCAACCCCTCTGGCCAAGGGGCAGGTCGTGTTTGTACAGGGATGACACACCAGTGCTAGCACATCTTGCCGTGACTTCTTAAGAGGCCACTAACCCCACCTGCCCTTTCCATCCCTCTGCTGCAGGTTTCAACCTCTCCTCTGCAGTGCTGGCAGAAGAGAATTTGAGTTTCTGCCTCAGCCCCTTCAAAAGTGCAAAGTCCAGAACCTTACATCCACCTTCACTGGGAGCTTAGTTTTACACAGAAATAGCTGAGGCATCAGCAACTATAGTGTTCCTTTGCCGGCTGTGCACGTATCAACTCCTGGCAGAGCAGTCATGTTTTGGCGTGGTGTCTCCTCTGACTGCAGCCACCAGACTTGACAGAGCTCCTTTGTCAGCACCCTTAATATTGTGTCATACTGAAAGCAGGCATGAGGGCACAGGTACGTGTCATGGCTTGATCTGATCTAACAGCTCGTTCAGCGCCTTTTCCCCCCCAACACCTCTCTTTGCACTTGCTTTGGCACCTTCTGGACTCCTTGATGGCTAATCTCCTTTGCTAAGATAGCAGAAAAGCAATCCTGAGCAAAAAAAAAATAACGAGTCAGTCAAGGAGTTAAATTATCTTAGGTCCAGTGAGATGCACTGAAAGGATGGGAACCATTGGGACTGACCCCTTTGGGCAGGAGAGAAATGATTTTATAAACAAGGAAAACCAGCTGTCTGGTTGAGGTACTCAAGTTCTTTGCCACAGTCTTCACTGGCAGCCAGGCTTCCCATCTCTCTCAGTCCCTGAGCCTCTAGCTAGAAGTTGGGGAGCAAAGTCCCTCCCACTATAAGTGAAGAGCAGGTTTGAGCCCCCGATGAACCCTGAATAGGCACAAGTCTGTGGGGCCTGATGAGATACATCCTGGAGTCCTGAGGGAATTGGTGGGTGTTGTTGCCAAATGACTCCCCATATTTGACAAGTCACGACTGTCAGGCGAAATCCCTGTTGACTGGAAAAAGGGAAATATTGCTTCTATTTTTAAAATGGGGAGAAAAGAAGACCTGGGGAACTATGGACTGGTGAGCCTCACCTCTTGTGCCTGGTAAGATCATGGGGTAAATCCTCATGGCAGCAATGTTAAGGCACATGCAAGACGAGGTAATTCAAGACAGCTTCACTAAGGCAAGTCATGCCTGACTAATATGGTAACCTATGGTTGAATGTAACAGTCAACATGGGAAGACTCACCAGTTTAAGGCCTGTGACACAGTCCCACACAATATCCTTATCTTTAAATTGGAGATATACAGATCTGAAGGGTGGACAGTTCCGTGGATAAAGAAATGGGTGGGTGGATGGATGGATGGATGGATGGATGGATGGATGGATGGATGGATGGATGGATGGATGGATGGATGGATGGATGGATGGATGGATGGATGGATGGATGGATGGATGGATGGATGGATGGATGGATGGATGGATGGATGGATGGATGGATGGATGGATGGATGGATGGATGGATGGATGGATGGATGGATGGATGGATGGAGCCAGAGGGATGTAGTCAATGGCTGTATGTCCAGGTGGAGGCCACTAATGAGTGATGTCCCTAATGGCTCTGTCTTGGGACCAGCACTCTTTCATGTCTTTACCGATGACATAAACAGTGAGATGGAGTGCACCCTCAGCACATTTGCAGATGACACAAAACAGTGCAGCTGACACAACAGAAGGAAAGGATACCACCCAGGGGAATCTGGACAAACTTGAGAAGCGGGCCTATGAGAACTTCATGAGATTATCAAGTCCAGGTGCAAGGTACTGTACCTAGGTCAGGGCAATCCCAGACATGAGTACAGACTGGGAGAAGAACTCAATGAGAGCAGCCTTGTGGAGAGGGACTTGGGGTTTTTTTGTGGATAAAAAGCTAGACATGAGCCAACAGTGTACACTAACAGCCTTTAAGGCCAACCATATCCTGGGCTGCATCAAAAGAGGAGTGGCCAGCAGGTTGAGGAAGGTGACTCTGCCCCTGCCCCTCAGCTCTGCACAAGGAGTGCTGGGTCCAGATCTGGAGTCTTCAGTGCAGGAAGTACATGGAGATCTTAGAGCAGGCCCAGAGGAGAGGCACGAAAATAATCGGGGACTGGAGCACCTCTCTTATGAAGACAGGCTGAGAGAGCTGGGAGAAGAGAAGGCTCTGGAGAGACCTCATTGTGGCTTTCCAGTACTTAACAAGGGCTTTTAAAAGAGAGGGAGAGGAACTTTTTATATGGGCAGATAGTGATAGAACAGGGGGGAATGACTTAAACTAAAAGAGAAGAGATTTAGATTGGATGTTAGGAGGAAATTCTTATTGTGAGGGTGCTGAGGCACTGGAACAGGTTGCTCAGAGAAGTTGTGGATACCCCATCTCTGGAAATGTTCAAGACTAGGTTGGATGAGTTCAAAAAAATCTGTTCTAGTGGGTGGCATCCCTGCCCAGAACAAGGTGTTTGGAACTAGATGATATTTAAGGTCCCTTCCAATCCATGGCATTCTATCACCTATGATAGCTCAGCTGTCACTGGTATCTTTCCTTCCTTTCCAGTCATCCTACCTGCATGAAGTTTCAGAGTTAGTTAATGTGTGATAAAACTTCCAGGTAGGCTTTGACTAGTCTAAATATCTGCTAAAGATTTGTTTGTAGTGAGCTGGCTATCTGATGCACCAGTGTCTTCCAAATCCTCATCTTGGGAAAAAACAACACTATAAATGTTGTTATGGCTAAGGGAGCTCAGCTAGCTGTCAGCCACAATCAAGTGTTTTATCAAAGTTTTCCTAAGCCAGTGTAGGTGTAAAAATGGCTCTTTGGGAAGTGAGATTTCCAGTTTCCTGATAGGATTAAATGCTCCTGTCTTGTTCCAGCAGCTCCTGAGGAATGCCAGACCTTAAACTTGCAGCTTTTACTGGCCTGTGGGGCATCTCTTGTAGAGCAATGGATGTTTGTGGCAGGTTGTTAGATGCTTGAGGAGCTGTGGGGTGTCCCAAACTGTCCTGCAGAGAGTTAGCAAGTGAGCAGAATGCAAGGAGAGCAAAGTTGCTTAGTAAATGCAATTAATTCACAGTCTGACATTTCGCTAGGCAGTTAATTTTATGGCTATCAAGTATCACACTATCAAAAACTTGAAATTAAGTATGGCTGTGAGGGAAAAAAAAGGCAACTATTGAGACTTTCATTATGTAAACAGAGAAGTTCAATGCAATAAGTAAATAGCACAAAGAAGAGAAAACAATAAATTTTGAGAATATGGTATTTTTGTAAAACAACATTTCAATTAATTTTAAATTGTTAACATCTTTGTAGGAATCTGAGAGTGCAGATATCCATATGTATATTTCCATGTTTTAAAGGGGTTTGTCTTACTTTTTTGATTTAGAGTGATCAGTTAAGAACTATATCCAATGCAAGTACTTATGTTTGAAATTAAATAGAAAATTACCATAGACAGCATTATGATTAACTTAAAAGTTATTTCCTTTTTAAGTAGATACTCCTCCCCAGAAACCATATCCCTTTCTCCCAAGTATATCTCTGTGTTTCTGGAATTAAACAGTACATCCTGATGACAGTCTGCCCCAAACTGCTATAAAATAGAGAATCTGTCCAGGAAAACAATAATCCACAATCCTTTCATCAGAAGACTGGAGCCGTAGACGTGTTAACTGTATTGCCAAGGATTTCAAGCCAGAGAAATATAACAGTCAAAAACATAAATTTTGACAAAGTTTTCAATATTAAAGCAATTTCTACTGATAAAACCAGATCTCAAATTCTTTTCTGTCTTCTTTCTCAAAGACATTAACTGATCATGAATATAGGTGAAGAAGGCCATAAATAAAGTGTTTAAAATCTCTTCCCTGCTGCTTTGCAGCTGTTGAGTTTTAACATTTCTAGTTTTCCCACAGCTTCCAAGGAAAACAAGAAATAAGTATGTGATATAAGCATATCAAAACAAGAGGATATTTGAAGATGGACAGCTTTAGGGATCAGACTTTCCACTTTTCCTGTTCTATTAGTTAATGAATGAGTAGTCATTTATTATCTGGGTTTTATAATTAAAGTCTGGACTGTGCAATTGTCAGTACAGGCAAATTTAATTTCTGAGAAATCTCTAGCTGGCAAGAAAAATTACGGTTGACTTTCAGCAGTTACTGAAATGCCAGTAAGATAGTAGAGCTGTTTGGTTTGGGTTGTTGTTGACTTTTTTCTTTGGATGTTGTGTGTGTGTTTGTGTGTGTGGTTTGGGGTTTTTTTAAAATTTTTTCAAGTTGCTAAATCAGACACAACAAAAGATCTTATAAGGGAAGAAAATCAAAATTCTGGTTCTTCTTACCTGTTTCAGATCAATATGAATACAAAAGTAGTCTTCAACATGGGGGAGTGTTATTTTACTTTATCTTATTTCATCTCCTTGCCTTTTTATTTAGGAAGTCCTTACGTACTAGTGGAAAATTTTCAAGCAGCTTAGTGAGCATACATTTTAACTCTCATGCCTTATCTCTCAAGAGTTATGGTTCTCCATTTTGTCTTTAGATTCAGATATGATACAAGTTAAACAAACAAACAGAACCAAGATTTTTTTTAAGTGCCTGAGTGCGAAGTTAGAATGTTTCTAGACTACTTAAGATAATCAAAGCAGTGTGTTTCTGCCCTTTTATTCCTGTCCTACAAGTATATATGCTTTATACTAATACATAGACTTTTTTGCATCAGAAAGAGAATAAATCCCATAAAATATAAGGCATAATAATTTTCTTTTAAAATAGAATTAGCATTTTTACATAAAAAACACAATAAAATATTTTGGATTTGGAGTTTTGTTATACAAAATTAATACATATGTAAGCCTTTTCTATATTGTAAGTTTGATGATTAGGAACAGATGTTCAAGGACTTGGACGTCTTACCCTATATATAATTACTAGAGCTGTCCTCCTAATCATAGCATGCAAAATTGATCACTTACCATATCTAATTAAAGCAATTTTTCCTCCTAATGCAGAACCATGAAAATACTGTTCCCTAAATTCTCTTCTGAATGGCTTGCTAATAAAACTTACACAAAAGATTTGTTTTCCTCTCTGAAATTAATTTTTCTAATAAAACTCATCTATTTTGTAGGACGTTTGCCAGATGTTACTCTGAGCAGTAGTGTCTAATTTTTACTTTGGCTGTATAAAATGTAAAATACACATTCATATAAAGTTATAAAATTGATAATTTATACATATAAATAGTTGTAGTGCCAGCCTGATAACAAAACTGAAGTTAGGTTATCCTGTACGCAGTTCAAATCCTGTACAAAGCCTATGTCCTCATGGCAGGGCATAGGCTTTGATCTATTTAAAATATATTTCTTTTCTTTGTAAATAAAATTGAATTAAAATCTTGACATTCATGCATTTCTGCAGATCCTGTGGATGGCTACCTCTTGTTCACACATTTGATTTTATGATGAGCAATTTTTGTCTTATTTTTTTCTGCCTCAAGCACTGATAACAAGCTACCCAGCCACATAATAGCAACAAAAATCAATGCTATTAGGTGATTTTCATAAGTTAAGAGTTTACAGCAGAAGTCACAGTAGTTATCGATCACACTTTCACAGCTTTCAGCTCATGTTAGCCAAATGCTGTGCTATTCCTCTTAAACCTGAAAGTCCTTGCCTTGGTGTTTGAACAGTATGCACAAGGCTTTACCATCTCTGACATGGGCCTCCAACTCTCTGTGCTGGACAAATGACATCACTATTCACAAATCACTTGCAACTCAGAAAAAAACCCCAACACTTGTAATTAAATCCTGCCTTTTCAAATATACTTTGCTGTTTCCAACTAGCCAGTAGTATCTTTCCCCAGCAAAACTTTCTAAAGGCAATGCAGATAAGAAAATTCACGCCTTCATGTAGTGTGTAAAAAAGAGAAGACTCTTAAAGGAATTATAAGTATTGTGGAAAAATACTGTCCATATCTTTTTTCATAAGAGTTGAAATTATTTTTGTGTCTTACGGGAAAACTTAAAAGAAATTTGTGTTACAGGCACAAGATGGTAACTTAAGTGATAGATTAGGGAATTTAATGGAGAAAGGCCTTGTGTAATGACTATCTTGCCTAATTAGTTATAAAAGCAAAAGGAGTGAAAAATATCATAACCAAAGGAGCTGATCATTTATTTCATTCATGTATATTTAAAGCATTGATTTTGTAGACAAGCCAATGTTCCTACAACTCAAAGCAAGGATGCAGTTACTCCTAATTTATTGTCAGGATGGATTAATTGACTTTAATTCACGTTTTTCATCATTCTTCCATAGACGTTGATGTTAATGTTTTTTCACTGTCTGTTTGACTATGAAATGTTAGCATGTCAGGATGCTAGTATGTTCAAATAGAACCCTTGGATATTGCGACCACAATCTCTCCTTTCAAGAGGGACATTTTTGTCACCAACAATTTTTTTTCATGAGGGACCTTTTGAGCTACGTTTCCTGAACAGACATTGCAGTAATTAGACTCAGTTCAAAATGTCATTCTTCCTTAATAAACAGATCAATCTCACTTTGCAGTTCCTTCATTGCCTTTCCGAGGATTTCCAAGTCAGAGGGTAAGTAGCTATTTACTGTCAAAAACCTAATGGAGGTTCAACAGCAGCCTCAAGGTAGTCAAGCCTGCACATCACAGAGCAACACCACCTTTGGGAATGTGGATGCTCAAACCAGAGAGGAGCAGCTAATATCTTCATTGGAGATTTGCCTAGATTAAGATAATTTGAGCAGACACAGGTAGTTGCCATATCCAGAGACTGGAGTAGCCAGGCACATGTTCAAGTCTTTTTGTCTATGTTAAATGAGCCTCTACATGATTCATTCTTTAGCAATTTTCTGAGAAAAATATCTATTTTTTCTGGATGTATGGAAGAAATATAAACAGAGAATACCCATGACAAAACTTGTATCCCCATTGTGTGGTCGTGAATGGAAACTTCATCTGGGTTCTTATCTGCACTGCTGTGCTCTGAATGATCAGATAGTATGATCTGAAGAAAAAATTCCATCTTCAAAATTGTTCTTTTTCTCCCTTCCCTAAGGAAGAAAGAGGTGTTCATGTTTTGCAAAGAAAGATTTTTGGCAAATGACTGCATCCTTACTTGACTAGGAATTACTGATGATGCCCTCTGGCTTGAGGGTGAGGAATCACCTGAAGAGATCTGTGCCACACTGCGTTGTAATTTGAGAGGCTGATTACACTAAGAGATTTGCTTAGGCTTGATCTAGGCATGAGTCTATCCTGCAGTCCCAGGAGAGTATTCTTAAGGTCATGTTATGTCCCAGGAGCTACTCTGCCTTTATAGGTAAGAACAAACTGCCTCATGAAAAGTCCATTGAAATCTTGCATGTGGCCTCAGTCAAGTGTTACGGGAAAAAAGAGATTTCTTCTAGCAGATATATTGTTTTTATAGAGGCCAGATTACCAATAGGCTATAATTTATTGATCCTAGAGTGGATTGATTCATGTTCAACTTTTTTCTTGACATTTTTGTTATAAACTTCTGTCTTTTCCATGAAATACAGAAAAGATAAATCAACATTTTAAGATAGTCTTTAAAGTAAGCTGCTGTTTCATCAACAAGCTGAGTGTACATGTAGTATTAAATATGTGACCAGGAGTAGATATAGCATCAATGGTAAGGGTAGGTTGATTTTATAGAGAAAAATGGATCCCATTAATCTGTCTAGTATCAGCAACACACATTTTAGTGCAAATGAACTATGCACTCAGAAGCAAAGAACATAGATAAGATCTGGGTCTCTGTGTGCATGTATATTTAGATGTATAATAGCTAAACTGTATCCTATTTTATACTCCGGGATCCACAGTGCTTTTTCAAAAGGCCTTACAGGTCAGGGAAAATAAGTTTGCTTTGCAGGGTCATGGCTGAGAAAGCGATGCAATCATGACAGACTTGTTCATCTGAGCACGGAAATTATGCCATAAGAATTTACTTTGCTCTAGTAGAAACGTATGTGCATGCCACCCATATCTACCTGGCACTGACACATCCTGCTGACACTTTGGCACATTCTTTTCTAGAAGTGCAAACCCATCCCAGTAGGCCACATCCAAGCAGTGGAAATGGTGACTTACACTGATAAAGCCATCTCAGGGCAAGTCTTCTCACATCTCACAGTCAAGTGTCAGGTAAGTGTTTTGAATGCTGCTATCCATAATTCAAAGTGATATTAAAAGATTTTTTATATTATGAGATACTACATTCCCACTTCTATTCCCTGTCAATGAACGTGAACGACATGGTCAATAAGGCGCAGAGAGGAAGTCATGGATTGACCTGGACAGAAAGGCAAAGTACAATAAACTGTCTGAAAGCCCAGCATTGGTCCATGTCCAACCCTAACACAAAGACAGAGCCCCAAATCTCACTCAGATACCTGAACTTTTATTACTCCACAAGAAACAAAACTCAGCTAAACATTTGGTACTCATACTCTCTGTCAAGTTCCTGAAGAATAACCTTGAATTCAAAGTAATGTTTACTGCACTGAAATTTTGAGTATCTCTGCCCCTACCTTCCCATCCGATGAAAGCATGCATGAGTGAAAATGTGGGAATCCTATCTTTGTTCCAGCTCATTCACATGCTTTCAAATTATCTTCCATTTCCTCTCTGGCAAGATTTTTTTTTTCTGATTCTCCTCTCCAAAACAAACAAACAAAAAACAACCTCCAAAACTCCAAAGATTTTCCTGAAAATATATCATAAGTTTCCTCAAACTCACTAGAATCCTCTTTTATAACAGTTCAGTAATTTTCAGTGAGTGGTCTCCTCTACCCTCACGTAACACCTAAAGGCAGCTAATTATTGCCCAAAGCTGAATGCAAGAGCAAAAGGCAGTGCTTGGGGAGGGCAGCATTTTCACCTCAGTGGTATACTACACAATAATTTGTTGATCTTTTTAAAGCATGTGATTCAATCCATTAATGAAAAATATTTAAATCATATGAAGTGTATGATATAGTAGTTTTACAACAAAACTAATTTTCTGTAATGCCATCATCTAGAAAAGTAGAGGAATAAATTATATGATAGAGGCATACAAACCACACTTATTGATTATGTTACATGTGGTGTGAAATGTGATGCACATGTATAAGAAAATAAGGAAAAAGACATCTAAGATAGCTTACAGAAAATCAGTTATATTATTTCCCAGATAACATACATGATTTTTAAGTAGAACAGGATTTCTTTTTCCTGCTACAAACTCAGTCACAGATAAGTAAACTTGTCTTGTGTGTGCATCAGAAATCCACCTTTTTTGTTCAGACACAAACTTGAGTGGTGGTGCCATGCATGTTTCAGGTCATGCTCTGCCTTAACTCGTGACAGAAATATGGCAAAGGCAGTATTTATTTAGGGCATGGGAAGTAGTGGTATCATCTATGGGATAATGCTACAGTGCTCCAAGGAGCTTCTCGGCCAGTGGGGGTCTGCTCTGATCCCCCACTGCAGCTGCATGGTGATGAACCACTGCTGGAGAGGGAGAGAGGAGGCAGCTACAGAAGCTGCTTGGCAGAAGTCTCTAACAACTCGCTGGAGGTAGCCACACTCAGTCCTGTAGTTTATAGCTATGGAAACCTGTTAGCACTCATGTATTTAAAGGCAGTATTTCACAAGATGCTTAACATTTTGCCAGCACTGCACACAGGAGGAAGCTGAATGTGGCAAGAAAGGAAAACATTCCTCGTATTATTCCACCAGCCCTTCTCAGAAGGCTGTAAAAGACATTGGCTTAATATTTTCCCAGCTTGTGTCTTGCCACTTAGGGATTTCTCTTGAAAGATATTCCCTCAAGGATTCTGTCTGGAATAGTTTAACATCCTTCACTAAATACTTCTTCTGCTTACCCTTCCCTATGCCTTTAGATCTGTATTCCCAGGAGTTTTACAATATGCTGATCTTGCACAGGAAAGAAAAAAATACCCAACACCCAAGACCTTAAATTGAGTGTTTGCTTTAAGACTCCAATAAAGCTTTAAATATATGTTTTTAAGTGGGGAAATAAAACAAGTAGGAAAATTGTCTGTTCTTTGTTTTTCCAGTTCACCCATGACCTCAAGAAGCAAATTTCTGCAATCTCTTACTACCCCTCTGAAAAATTTTTGGTCAAGCTTGGAACCACAGGAGAGGAAAAAAAAAAAGAGTGGTGAGCATATATTTTTTAATCTTATGTCCAGAGGCCAACAAAACACCAAGAGAAGTGGTAAATCCTACAGTACTTAGTACTTCACAAGGAGAGTGGTAAGTAACTGGATGTCTTCTTCAATCCAGTATGGCCATCCCCCTGGAATGGCAAAGAAATACTGAAAGACATGCAGCCGGATGCAATCTGGACAAGGAAACACAAGACAGAACTACTGTGAACTACACCAGAGAATACGCTGGCAATGACAGGTTATATAAGCCCAGACCTATAAGAGCCAAACATGCAAGTCATTGCCACCAGCAAATACATACCTCACACTCGATCAAGTCACCTCCTTCTCCTTCTGTGGAACTCTCAATTGACTTCATCACCTTATAACAATGCCATGTTAATAAAGTTCAAGTGTTCTGTAAATCAATGCCCTTTATTGCAAGTGATAACCATAACAATAGATAGGAGATGAACAATAGAGAGAGTAGAGATAAGCACCAGGGTGCAGCCTTACAATCACTTCTATATCATGATCACCGACTCTCAAATTAGTGCTGTGTTCTCCATCACCACCCAAAATGGCCAAAAGTACACCCACATGCCAAAAGTGAACTTCACAAATTTTATGTACCAAAAACTAAACAGGGGAGGTAGTCTCGTGTAGTTTCCTTGTTGAACTTAAGACATATTATAAACCATATCTGCTTGCCTGTTGACTTTTTGCAGAACTGCTCCACACCCTCTGTGATCATCTGCCACTTGTCTCCTTTAGCAGGAAGAGAGCACTGCATTTCATCGGCCTGGAAAAGAAGAGAAACAAGCAGGGACGGCTGTTATCTTGATTAGTATCATGAATATCAACTGGGTGATTTGGGGAGGGAGAAGTCCTTAATAACAGCTTTGCAAATGCTTCCTGAATTGCACAATGCTCTTCTCTACCCCAGGCTGATGGTACTGAGGCATTCCCAGTAACCTGCCAACATGGGAGTTACTAGCTCCCAGTTACCTCCCTAGCAGGATGAGGCGAGGATGTCTAAAAATAGCACCCACAATCAATTAGGAACTTGGAATTAGTGCATGTGGGAACTCTAGTCTCCCTGTACATTTTCTTGCTGAAAATCCACAGCTTCAATGACATGATGCACCTAGGCTTTTTCATTTCATTGCTGGCCAATATAATAACCAGATTCACCAAATTGTTCATCTGCCTTGAAAACACAGCACTCACAAGCAGTTATGCTTTATTCCTCTCAGGCATGTTCTCCACCCTTGGGCATAAACACTTCCAGAGTCCTTCCCATTACAGCAGCATATATGCTGACCTAAAAATAGGAAAGTACTTAACTATTCAGTCCTCATTTATGCAGGTGATGATAGGCTCAGGAATCAGACAGTCAAATAAATTAATAGATTAAACAAAGCAAAAGTCAGTGTTTGAACCTCAGCTCCCACTATTATGAGGAGAGCTGGTATACTGACAGGCTTCAAGACCATCCCTGCTCCCAGAGGACTGGCTGCAGGGTGCAGGCTCCCTTTGGTGACTGTGGGGAGAGACTGCTACGCAGCACTCCTGGGAACCTCAGCAAGGGCTGACCTCCCTCTCCATGGCAGCTGCCTTGAGCCAAGTCTCTACCATTTGCTTCCCACCTGAGCCTGACTATCCCAGGGCTGTCTGACCCTGGTTCCCGTCACTAGGCTTGATCCTGGCCCTCATCCACAGGGTGACATCTCAGCCTGGCCATATCCCTGCCTTTATTGCTCCCCAGCCTGCCCCAGACCCTGGCTGGGGACAGTGGGATGGCCCGGTCTGGGACACCCTGCCCTGTCAGCTCCCAGCTGCTCCCAGGACCCTGATGCCCAGAGTGGCCACACTGCTGACCTCTGTAATGGACACATTGGTGTCATGAACTTCCACACTGCCATGTGGAGAGCAGAGCTGGGACATAACAGGGCTCAGAGTCAGCCACCCGACCAATAACCTTTTTTGGGTGAGCAAAATCAACTACCTTGTGCCTCAACAGTTGCATTTTTAGCTCATTTATGTGCAACTTCTGAAAGACGGAAGCATTAGTATGTGGCTTGTACTAATACAGGTGTATCTGATGCCACCACACACCACAGCAGATGGTCCTTCACAGTTTAGTGTGGTCCTTTCACAGTGTCCTTCACAGTTTAGTCCCTAGCTTGGGTCGAGACAGCGGATGTTGCAAGGTTTCTGATGCTCACTTCAAATGGTGAAAATTTTGTTTCTGCATTGAGTAAATTATTCCCTTACCCCCTTCTTGGTAATCTGAAATTGAAGCTTTGGCTTCTAGCCATTGAATTGTTCTGTATGTTTGTATACCAAAGTAAAGACTTTTCTCCCTGTGAAGTAACACAGTCTCCTGGGGCTCCATATAAAGCAGTTTTCTGCCATTCCTATGATTCTCTTTAGGAACCTTTCAATTTTTCTTTTACGTTTTCTTTAGGAATAGGACACTGTTCTGTACAGTTCCAGTCATGGTCTGAGAACAGACAAGACTGACTGGGTAGCCATCAGAATTGCTTGCATATATTTTTGAAAATGACATTCCATTACTATTTTTTTACTTGTATCAAAGGTGGTTTTTTCTCACTGGTCTGTGGAGCTAGATTTTCTTCTGAGTTTTATCAGTAGAGATTGAAGCCAGATTAGTCCAAAGAACCTGTGGTATGTTGTCGTTCTGCTAATCAAAAATTCATCTTTTTGATATGGTGCCATTTATACCTGGGAACATAATGAAAGGAAGCCTGTGTGAATTGTCCAGTTAGTCTGTGCCAAAACTCTTTCCAGGGTAAAAGCACTAACACCTTTAAATGGATGAAAATATTTAATATAAAACACCATATCCTGTCCCTGTTCTAACACTAGAAGGGTTAAGCCTTCTATTCTGTTAAATTAACAAAAGCACTGTTACTATTTCCTCCTTGCTTGCCAGCATGGTTTCCTCTGCAGTAACATCTGTGACACCACAGAATTTTTTCAAGACCTAAATAGTGATGTTAGAAGAGAATGTTAGTTCACCAGATAGTTTGGGGAATAATATAATTTTTATGTACATATATATATACATGCATATATATATATATATATATGTTTGTTTAGCATCTTGAATCTTCCTCATGTCCCCACAAATCTTGTGTGGTAGCAGCCCTGGAATGTAAAAATAATCTAGGGAATTTCTGATCACTAAGTTTAGCGCTAAAGAGCCAATGGTTTCAGTATGCTGCATTGTTTAGATGTGAGGTTAAATTCAGAGATCAGACTGAGTTGCTTTTCTGGAAAACCAGTCTAAATGGAGTTAGGGTGTGCAAGTTCCATTTTTACTGCCTGGCATTGGACTGTGGAAGCAGGACCCTGGAAAATGCAAAATAGTTTATTTAGGAGAGCAGTAACTTGGCTAGGAAAGAAAAAGACATTAAGTCAGTTTTTTATTTCTAATTCTCCAATCATTAAAACATTTTCTGTCACCAAAAGGAGAAGTGTTAAAAAAGATCACTGGCTTTAAGGAAAATACATTGATTGAATTCTTCAGAAAAAGAGAGCTTATGCGCAAATTTAATTCCCACATCTTCAAAGGAGCCAGCTTATACAAACTGTCTTATATAAATTAAAATGTTCAAAGGATCTAGTTCACTGTAGTTCCCTAAAATCAAATATATCCTGCTTCAGTTTTATAAATTGTTCTATCTAGAATTTTCTTTTCAACCCATGTTAATATCTGTCTTGTTCAACCCTTTTTAATCTCCTGACCTATTTTCAATGGATAAGAAATTGACTTTTAGTTACATTCTAACATCACCAAAGTGATCTTAAAGGTCTTTTCCAACCAAACTTATTTTATGATACTTTGATTCTATGACTGCTGAGTTTGGCCAGAATTCTGTGTCTTTAGAATACAAGGGCAGATATCTGCTGTTAATGACTGTAGCTATGCCTATAAAGACCGTGAAGTAAAACCAGAGTTGTGCAATCTGCTAGATTTAAAATAAAAATAAATTTATTACTGACACTGGAAATAGCAGCCCATCACTGGGAAACAGAATTTTAAAATAATTTATTTTAGCTGTATTTATGTAACCAGGTGAAAAGACAGGTAGATCAATAACAAATAAAAAAAATTACAGATTCCAGTAATGAGAACTGTTCAACAACAAATATTGTGACATGAGCAAAAGATATAAACTCACATCTCCATTTGCTTTCTTCTACCCAATCTTTGTAATCTCACCAGAATAATCAAATATGATGATGTGAAGGTAATCTGAGAGTTATAGAAAGTGGTTCCCATAGCACAGCAGTACCAATTACTCCACACCTTTTCCAGACCAGCTAGTATTTTAGATGGCTTCTCATGGGTAACCTGAGAAGGTTGACAAACCTATCGTATAGAATACTGTTTTCTGATCTTTCATGCAAGGCCTCGTGATGCCTTATATTTACCTAGCATAACCTTTGGATATGGTTTAGTAGTAGATATAAGTTTTCCACAAGCAATTTATAAAACCCTGTGTTTATGAAGCTGGTGGCATGTTTATAAAATTGTGCAGCATGGATTTAATATTATACATAGAACTGATAAATCAGTGTATATGAGAAAGACAAGTTTTCCTACCTATACTATTTAATTTGTGCTGAGAACAGTTACAGTTAAGTAAGGAAAAGCAGAAGAAAATAATGTAGGTTTTCTAATGCAATACACCTGACTTATCATTCCTTTCTCTAAGCAGATTCAGATAGACATAGTGCAGAATGTGAACTCCTATTGACAGTAGGTAGAAGTATAATATGGCAGTGAAACTGGTAACTTAAGCATTTCCAAAGAGACTGCCTACTGTTTAAGGCAGGATACTTTCAACAATCAAAGAAAAATCTATACAAGTTCATTCTGTTAAAGATACTGTAATTTTCTACAAGCAAGATGTACTGCATTTTGATATTTTATAACCACTTGTGCTATTCCATCATTCTGTAAGAAAAAATCATCTACAGAATAGTCCATTTCTTTTTGTGGTAAGGACAAAATAAGATTTCCACATAAATTAAACTAGATTGAGATTGTATATTTAAAAACCCCAAAACATTCCCTTGTGATGCTATCTGAAAACAGCTGCAGGCTGCATCCACTATTGCCACTTGTTTTACATTGAAAACACTGTATGTATTGCAAAGGTAGCTGACAATAGTAAATCAATTATGTTATATACTGAAATTGTAAGTCAGAATTACATAAAGAAACAGAAAACAAAAAAATTTCATCAAATGCATTTTAATGCACAAAGACCAAGCAGTATATGAATACTAGCAACTTTTTAGTAAATGTGCACTAGGGCATAACATGAAAGTTGCTTTGTAATGACAAAATTTCTTTCACCCTAAGGTGAATTTGATGCTGAAAGACATTACAATGAAGAATATTGTTTTCTTGAAAAAAAATGAGATAATCATAATGACTCTTTAATTATTAGCTGAGACTTATGACAAAATACGTCTGCACCCAGAGTTGCTAATAGCATCTGGTTGATGTAGGTCTTTGTTCCTTCCACACAGTTCAAGTCACAGAAGAATAACATTGACCTTATTTCAAGGAAGAATTATTCATGTCATTTCTTTTGGTTATAGAGGTTGTTCACCCAATCTTGCCTGACTGAAATAGAAAGGATGGATTTACAAATTCAGTGCCAGACACACTGGGTCGACAAAGCACTTCATTTAATATGTAAAATTAGTTCCAGAGCTATGAAAGGCAGAGGAAGAGACAGATCCAGCATGCCCACTGAACTCTATGATATGAACTCTACTATCATTTAGGACCTCAAGCAGTTACCTGTCAACTTCTACAGTGTCTTCTCTGTAGACTTCTTCTCTCTATCATTAACACAGTCCATATCCTTGTCTAGCCACACTGCTCCATTTGTCATTTGTTTTCTTTCCACTTCCACTCTCATCTCTGCACTACCATCTTTCACACAACCGAACCTCCAAAAACCTGGCATTCTTGAAGATGCCTTTAGAGGACTGCTCTCTGAAAAGTAGACTTATTCCCCACCCCTCAGTCACCAATCCTTTTCTTTTCCTTAAAATTCAGGAAAAGAAAACAGAAACTCTGATATGCCAAGGTGACAAAGGAAAACTATGTTAAGCAGAGAATTAAATTCAAGATAATTCAAGAGGACATGCTTCATGTCTTCCAAGTCCCCTTTCCCTCTTCCTTAAGTCCACCTTTACTGCTAATTGGAATTTAGCCAGGGCAACTACTTGTAAAACAAATGGCTAAAATTATGAGGAGTCCAAACCTTTTTGATCCTGTATGTGAAATGAAAGATATCTCTGCCTAGCAAGTAACGCTCCTTATACTTGGGTCACAGACCTTGCGATAACTCAGGCTACCCTTAAACCCCTGCTTGAATCTGGCCATAAGAGAAGAAATTTTATTAACTTGCTTTCATTCTGAGTAAAGAGTATCCATGCAGTAGTATAAATAATGTTCAACCACTACACTTTGGAGTCTCATTCAGAGTAGACAAATAAGGAATAGAAAACAGAAGTTTTAATGGATTTTCCATGCAGGTACTAGTACAGTCAAGCCCTGGTCAGCATTAGAGGTGTGCCTTATATTCATAAGACACCTTGTTTTGCAGAGATATGTTCTGTGTTGTCCACTTTTGGTAAGATATGCTATGGGGCATAGCACTAGGTGCCAGTTGTCTTAATATTTATTAAGTGATCCATAAAGGTCAGCAAATGACACGAATTGCTTGTTCTGTCATACACCATTACTTGAATGGACATTACAGCAACCAGCACTTCTACTCACATTTTAGTCCAATGTGACTGCTGTTTTCCATAACGGTACAAGAGCAGTAACAGGAAATAACTACCTCATGACAAGCCTATTTTGTGGAACTTGAGAGCCCAAGCAGTGAAGGGATTAGCAGTGCGGCGATTATAGGTCATTTTGATATTGGTATGGAAAGTAGCTAAACTAACAAGATGGCAGTTTTTCACTTGCATATCTTTATATTTCATATCTTTTATGTAAGTGCATCCACTTCTGCGTTTATTCCATCTTCTCACTAATACAGGAAATAATTGTGAGACCTTCTTTCAAATAGAGCTCTGCATCATTGACTCTAGTTTATCTTTGCTGTAGTTATGCTAACAAAATCAAGTATATGAGCTGTGAATGGTCTTGTCAGCCATTATCTTTCTCCTGATGGCTTTTTGAGATCAACATGAACGATTTACATGTAGCTTTTGGAATCACAGAAGCAAGGGCAGGGAAGGACCTCAGGAGGTCACCCATTGCCTCTCCCTGCTGCAGGGCAGAGCCAAAGAGCTAAACCACAGCTAAAAGGATCTGAGCTCTCCCTAGCTGTTACCATCCGACCCATGTCCACACAGTAGCTGCTGTGGCTGTTTACCTCAGCTTCAAGGTCTGATCTGTTTAGAGCTGCTTTAACCTGAATAGATGATGTGATCCATACTGTGCACTGCACATATAGCTCTTTTCATTCTGTGCTCTTACAGTCTCTTTTGACATTGTTCTGTGTCCCCTGCAGGTCTGGTAATCTACACATTGCAGTGGAAAGAAGGGCATTTCCACTGTCCCTATAACCACTCTATAATCTACAAATAGTTTCATCAGTCTCTGTGTCCTCAGATAAATCCTCTGCTTTCACAAGCCTGAGCAGTTATAAATAGCAAGACATGATATCATGTCTTTAAAAAGCCACAAAACTTCCCAAGAAACTGATTGCTCAACAGAAAATGAAGCAAAGAGGGCAAAACTGACCATAACATAATAGGTAAGCAAAATGAGTGAGACTCAGTTTCCTGCTTTCTTTCATTTGCAAACTGGTCAGACACAAGTGTCATTTTGAAAATTAAGTTTGCTGAGGCTGCACAGAGCTTTCCTTGAAAATCCTTATGTACAGTGGGAATTCCACGGGGAGAATGTGACTTGGATAATGAAGTGGTCTCAGTGCTGCTGGTCTCTGTTCTAGAAATATACTACTTATCCATATGCTGGGCTTATTCCTGAGGCATGCATCATCTTCATACTGCCAGGTATTGGTAAAATTGCTATGGCAAAGCATGTACGTAATTGTAGGAACATGTGTGCAACTATAAGAATTTACCCACAGAAAAACCACAGCAAGTGAGCAAAATTCTACTCACTGAGCAGGGATTTTGCCAGCAAGTGTCAGATTTCATCCTTGAGATTGCCCTTCTTTTAGAGTTACAGATGAGGTTGTAAAGTATGACTGGCTTTGCTTCAGAAGGGGGACATCAGACAACGGGCAAACTGCTCCATCCCTGTTGCTGAGGGGGTCTCAGAAATAATCCCAGCTCACTGCCTGAGAAAACTTGTCCTTGTGCTTTTTTCTGACAGAATAGCATTAGCAAGCTTTACAGTTTAAAACCTTGTGTAGGTTCTGTGGGGATTTTTATCCCCCTTTGCGTGGGACTAACCTGGCGCAATGTGCTCACATGATACAACCAACATTGAACTAAGGACAATCCCAGGGAGACAATCCTAATAGTGTGGAATGGATTTGGAATAACCAGAAGGGGCACAGATCTGAAGTGTTAATGGCACATTTCAAGGGTTCTAAATATACAGGGTCTTTTAGAAATTTTGAGCTTCAACTCACTGTGTAGCAAGGAAAAACACCAAACCATAGAATGATTTAGGCTAGAACCTTTAACACTGAGTCCAGCTGTAAACCTAACACTGCCAAGTCTATCACTAAACTATGATAATCCTACTGCCTGCCTGTAAGTGAAAGCCTCATAGCCACCTTGACAAACTCATATCCCAGTGCTCTCAAACTTGTACAACCTCTCTCTGTATAGAACGTTCCATAACAAATGTCAGGGGAAAAAAGTGAGAAGAAGGGTTTGATTTACACTGCAGAAACTTAGAAAAATTAAATGACCAAGATATTAATTTCCAGATGCAAGTCTCAAGCAAAAATCACAGACATATAGTCCATTCCTACCTTAGGATGATTCCCTATGATATGCTGTATCGTAATATGTCCCAGGATAGGACAGCATAGTAAGAGAAAAAAGGTTTTGTTTCCATCCGGATCTGAAAAATATAGGGCCTGATCTTGAGAACAGAAACTGAAATAACTGACTTGCACTATCAACATCTATCAACAAAGTTGCTTCATGCTTTCAGCACCAAGTCTAAAACTTGATATGTCAAAGACAAAAATATGATATAGCACTATATGATATACTGGAAACAGTTGATTCTCAGCATCCAAACTCTAAACAGTTAAGTCATGCTAAAAATACTTCATATTCACAGATGGCAGACATTTATCTAACTGCCTGTTAGTGTAAGGACATGTAAAGGAACATATTTCTAGCTCTCCATCTTCAGAAAGTAATAAAGACAATGTCCTAAATTCCAGTGATACAAAGGGAATGGATACAAATGGAGGACCTGATGCAGATGAATCATCCCAACAACCAAATCCAGACTCTTCTCTCAGTTTGCTTAGTTCCTTTTTAGGAAAAGTTCCCATTTATATCAATATGACTACTTTCACATGGGAAGATCTTAAGTGTAAGAGTTGTTGCATTGCTCCTAGAGATGGACCATGGTCCGTAAGCACACATTTACCAGGCAACTGACAACATAACACATGACATACCACAGCTGATCGAAGAAGACATTTTTGGGAAAAAGAAATTAAAAGTTGTGAATTAACTTTACAGATCAAAACCCAGCAAAGCACAGGAGGCCTACCAAAGAATGAAAGTTTTCATTATTGAATTCTTCTGCTAACAAGAATATAACATATAAACTGCACAAGAACCAACTAAATTCTTCATTACTCAGGGCAGATTAATTAACGTCACTGAGATTATTTCTAGGAATGGTAATTTTAGATGATTTAGAAAAGTTTAGCTGAAATGAAAGCTGCTTCTTAGATTTTAAGGACTAAAATGTTGGTTTCACCTGGGGTAAAGTTAACTTTTTTCACAGTGGCTGGTATGGGGCTGTGTTTTGGATTTGTGCTGAACACAGAGTTGATAATACAGAGGGGTTTTTTGTTATTGCTGAGCAGGGCTTACACAGAGTCAAGGCCTTTTCTGCTTTTCATACTGCCACACTGGTGAGGAGGCTGGGGGTGCATGGGAGGTTGGGAGGGGACACAGCCAGGACAAGTGACCCCAAGTGACCAAACGGATATTCCAGATCATATCATGTCATGCTCAGTATATAAAGTAGGGGGAAGAAGGAGGAAGACTGGGACATTTGTAGTGATGATGTTTGTCCTCCCAACTCACTGTCAGACTGATAGGTCTCTGCTTTCCTGAAGATGGCTGAACACCTGCCTGCCTGTGGGAAGCAGTGACTTAATTCCTTGTTTTGCTTTGCTTGCACGTGCAGCTTTTGTTTTCCCTATTAAACCATGTTTATCTCAACCTATGTATTTTCCAGCTTTTACCCTTCTGATTTTCTCTCCAGTCCCGCTGGTGGGGAAGTGAGTGAGTGGCTGCCTGGGGCTTGAGTGCTGGCTGGGATTAAAGCTGGGGTTCAAGTCAGGCCGATCCTGACAAGGATCCAGAAAACTTACATATAGCAATCCTAGGAAGAAGTACCTAAACCAGCTAGATAAATTATCTATAACAAATGCATGCTGTGAAAATAAAAGCAACCAGGAAATGCAGACATATCATGGATTTCCAAGTCTAGAGTTTAGGAAGATGAAGATGCCAAGGAGCTATTTGCCAGGCTAAGCACATATAGTGTGGCTTCCAGAAGAGGATAACATGAAGGATCCCAATGGACATCAGTGACAAGTAGTGTCCCTCAGGACCAGTGTCATTTAATATCTTCATTAATGGCATAAATGAAAGGATCGAGGGCACCCTCAGCAAATTCACAGATGACACTAAGCTGAGTGGTGCAGCTGACACACCTGAAGGACAGGATGCCATCCAGAGGGACCTGGACAAACTCAAGAAGTGGGCCCAGGGCAGTCTCATGAGGTTTAACAAGACCAAGCACAAGTTGCTGCACCTGGGTTGGGGCAACCCTTGGCATCAGCACAGGCTAGGGGTGAACAGATGGAGAGCAGCCCTGCCCAGAAAGACCTGGGGGTGCTGCTGGGTGAGAGGCTGGACATGACCCAGCAATGGCACTCCCAGCCCAGACACCCAAACGTGTCCTGGGCTGCATCCAAAGCAGCGTGGGCAGCAGGGGAGGGAGGGGATTCTGCCCCTCTGCTCTGCTCTGGTGAGACCCCCCAGCTCTGGGGTCCCAGCACAGGAAGGACATGGAGCTGCTGGAGTCAGTCCAGAGGAGGCCACCAAGATGATTAGAGGGATGGAGCATCTCTGCTATGAGGAAAGACTGAGAAAATTGGGATTGTTCAGCCTGGAAAAGAGATAGCTTAGGGGTGATCTAATTGCAACCTTCCAGTAGTTGAAGGGAGCCTACAAGAAAGATGGAGAGGGACTTTCAAAAGAGCATGTGGTGATAGCACAGGGGGGAGTGGATTCCAACTAAAAGGGAGTAGGTTTATATTAGATATTAGGAATAGATTTTTTATTCCTGGGGTGGTGAGGCACTGGAGCAGGTTGCCCATAGAAGCTGTGGATGCCCCATCCCTGGAGGTGTTCAATACCAGTCTGGATGGAGCTCTGAGCAACCTGGTCTAGTGGAAGGTGTCTGCCCATGGCAGAAGATTTGGAACTTGATGATCTTTAATATCCCTTCTGACCCAAACCATTCTATGATTGCATGACTCTATGAAAACCAAAAGGGAATGGAACTTGCTGGAAATATGTTGAACATTTTGGTTTGGAATAGAGCTGTGCTTTCAACTGCTGCCAGGGGAAGACTTAATTAATGCTGTTCCTCCTTGTCCTGCAGCTATTTACTTGCATACAGATATGTATATACCAGTCTCTGCAGTACTGCTCCTAGGAAGGGAGACTAAAGCAATGGTTCCAGAGTGTTCCAGAGTCCGGTAAAAAGATTTATGCAGAAAGTGACGTGCTTTTCAGAAGGAGAGGAGGTGACAGCATAATATCTGCAGAGGATGCTGAGCTTTGGAATGATATGGCCAGAAGGGAGTATGAGTATGCAACTTGGCTGAGGATATACACTGTGATGGACCAAGATTACACGTCTTTCCTTGGCTGTACCTGTCTCACAGGTTGCAGGTATCTCCAACACCAGGGCTTCTAGCCTTGCTTTGAGTAGGTCTCATCAATAAGAATTTGAGACTGCCTACGGCATCCAGTGATTCATCTTATCTAATGACTCAGTGTTGCAAGCTCATGGAGCTTAGCCAGGCTGAACAACAGTGGAAAGTTTTCCATTCTTTTTTCTTGTCTCAGACAAGATTTTTGAGTCTACCATCTACTTCTCTGCTCATAGATCCCTGTTCAGAGCCCACTGACCATCCATTTCACAGATCTCACTGCAGGGTGCTTCAGTTTTGAAAATTGCACAGTTCCCACAGTTATTCTATTCCTAGCACGTGAATAACATAGTTACATCATTCTTCCTGGGGGACGTCCCTCAGAGCATATGATGTTTTAAAGGAGAGACCCGAAATCCACCATCAAATTATCAGATATGAACTTACAAGATCGTGCTTATGAGGAAGACTGATTCAGGAAAGCAATTTGCTGATTTTAGAACCATAAAATTTATGTATGATGTTTGCATTGCAAGGCAAAGCTCTGTATAAGCAGACATTGGGTAATGAAGGTTCAGTGGAAGCTGTGCTACCCATGTCTAACCATTTACCTCCCTATTACACTGCAATAATCAAGTTACGCAGGGACAGGCCTCCTGGGAGTACAGGCAGGCTTTGTGTGATAGATTGCTGATATTCATGCAGAAAAGCAAGACCACCAAACCTTTGCACTTGTCAATATTTGTACTCTAGCAGTTGGTGGCTAATGGCTTAACACATTGATTCTTGTTGCCACCCTCCCCCTTGTATTCCAGGAAAAATAAGATTCAGTTTCCCAACTCAGGGATTAGAAAAAAAATCGAAAATGCAACCCAGGCCCAGCCTCCAAAATAAATATTCTTTATTCTCACGGAGTCCTGTACATCCAGGTGCACCCCAAGCTTTTCTTAAAAGCAAAACCAAATTAAATATAAAACCAAACCCAGAATCAACCCCCTCACTACCAGCAACAAACCCAGCAAGGGCAGTGACGTATACTTCAGATGCAAAGCCTTAGTGTTTGGGCTGTGCAAAACAGGAGATTTCTACTTGACCTGGAACTAGAACCCAAGGCTTATAGACTCACATTTCAGTAGCCCATCAGTTAAGTCAGGACAACCTACCCAGTGCTTCTCCACTCAAATCTTGCCTGCAGGTGTCTGCATCCAACTTGCAGCATTGTCTTGGCAGAGGTGGGGACGGGAGGTTCAAGCAGCATCCTCAGCAGTGAAGTATCACCTCCTACAACTCTGAATAGCGTTACATCAAGTTATAAGAGCTGCCTCTCACCACTTCCACTTAAATAAAGAATGAAGTAAACACAAGCCAAATTCATCCTCTGCAGGAGCATGGTCAGCACAGGCATACTTCTGCAAAACAGCTCGCAAAGGGTCAAAGATCTGGAGGTCAGCTCCTTTGTCTGCCAAGATCTGGCATGGTCTTCCCATTTACTGAGCTCAGTATAGATCATTACAGATCATTTTGCTCCTCTTGTTTAAGAAAATGGCTGACTAACTAGGAACTCTCTGCTTAGCAAAACCAAACAGATTTGTATTGCTTTAAGTGGGCAGCCACATTTCATGCTATGTCAGGGTGGAACTCACCAGTAATTATAGTTTGATTTCCTTAATGAATGTCTGAAGTATTTGGTTTCAGTTTCATATGTTTGAAAAGAAAAAAAATGGAGATGGGAAAGAGAAAACAAATATGGCCCAAGGAATCCTCAAATTCTTTTATGCTGTGAGTTTTCTGCCAAGGTTATCCACAGAAATAGAAGCAAAGGAAGGCCAGTTATAGTAAAGTGGTGCTTTTTCAGACTCTCCCTTTAAAAAATTGATTTTGCTAGAAGCCTTAGCACAATTCTCAATTTGTAGCGAGATTGTGGCAAGATTACAGGAAGAATACAGAACATCCCTTCAAGGACCCCATTCTTAGGCCTGGTGCTGCCAAGAGATGCTATGTGAAACTAACTCCCTCTGCCTGTACACAATTCCAGAGATGGCTGATGCATTTCACATAACAATAGTCAAAGGTAAAATCCACAGATGTTAGAAGCCAGAACTTAAACTAAGAACAACCATTTTCTTCAAGAGTATCTTCATTAAGCAGCAGCACAGCAGATTTTCAGCCTACATTTATTTCTGTGCAACTGCTTGCTTATTTAATTGTCATAATTACCTTCACCTATTCGTAAAGGTAATTATGACAGTGACACAAGCATAAGCCAAGAAGCATGCTTACTTTTTTAAATGAAAACTTCTCAATTTAAAGAACTGGTATTGCAATGGAAACGTGGGGTTTTTCTTTTCTTTTCTTTTTGAGAGAAAAGATTTTTCATTTTTGCTGGAAATATTTTTTTCCAAGTTTAGGTGAAATAAATTTACAAATCAGTATTTTGGCTCAAGACTTACTCAAATCTGATATCTATTTTCTGGAGGATCCTTTTATAGAAATCTACCTGAATACACAGGATTGTGGGTTCATTCCTTTCCCTATTATTTTTAAAAGTTTTTTTCATAGAAATCACTTATGGATTTGCCAGAAAGATAATGCCTATGATTATATCAGCCACATTCCTCAGGGTACCACAAAGACATTACTATTCCTAATCCAGGGTGTTGGAACCAGATGATCTCTAAGGTCCCTTCCAAGCCAAACTATTCTATGACTCTAATGCTAGATTTCTGGCTTTTAAGATAGACATCTTAAACTAGGAACAGCAATATTTAGCTAAATGTCCTCTGCATCATTTACAAAAGATGGTCAGGTAGTAGAGTGAAACAGGTAAATTACATGAAGTGGCAAAACGCTCTGGGTGAGGCTCCAAGATGATAGGATGCTTCAGTTAAAAAATAAAATACCTGACCACTTGAGCTGCTACAATATATTGCCAAAATAAACTACAATTATTTATTCAGATTATGTTCCTTGGCTTTCCTTTTAGTAAAACTGCCAGAAAATAAATGGAGTATTCAGTGAGTCAACAACACAGAAAAGACACTTAAAGAAAGATCTGAAGTCAGAATATGCAACACACTTAATTTAACTAAGCAATATATTTAGATAAAGACTAGTTTTTCTTTAGCTTACTAGAATTGCTTTTTATCATTTAAAATTTAATGGGTTTATTTGGAATGAAAATAATTAAATAGTGGAGTGAATTATGTCACCAACAAGAAAAGGCACAAAAAATAATAATTTTATTTCCATTTATGAGAAATATTTTCCTCTCCGAATTCTCTAATTCTTTTCAGATTCTTATCAGTGCTACTTGGCCAGTTTAGCCTGTAGTGATTTTGCTGCATGATTTATTACACACAGAGGACAATGAAGTCAATCCTTACCTCCTAGTTGTCTGGGGATTTTTCATTAAACGTGTACCTAGGAGTCTGGTTTATGGGTGCAATAAATATGGATGGGGAGCAGTGGTCTGGGGTTCATCAGCTATCATCAATGTGGAAACACAATGTCAAAAGCCGGGCAGCTTGAGGTGTGAGTTCTGGGGACTAACAGCTGCTGCCTTGCATGGGGAATGTGTGGGAATGCTCTGACTTGCCTTGGGCCACCTTCTGGGAGATGGGCACCAACGGTCTCTCATCCTTTGCTGTCAGGATCCCTATGCTTCAGCAAGGGTGGAATGGTGGCGGTGACAACCATGGGGAGCCAAGTGGGGTGGGTCACCTAAAGAAAGGCACACAGGATGCCAGGATGTAAGACCTGAGGGCCCATGGCATGCCTGCTTCTGACTGCCATCTGTGTGTCACCGCATACTTGAAGTGAAACAGGGACTGGGACAGAAAGATAATATACCCAGTTGCTGTAAGAGTAACTCCTGTAGTGTTAAAATACATTCTGGGTAAAATCACTTAACTGATACATCTGATAGGGCAACGTGTTCCTTAATGCCCAAAGCCTGACTAAGGCAAACCATATGAAGACAAACAAGATTAAAATGTACCCTGTCTACAGTTCATATGTTTGTTAAGTAGATTAGCTCATACCTACAAAAATTGTGACATAATTCTATCCCCTTACCTTCTTCCTGAGGAGGTCTATACCTTTGGAACAATTGATGTAACCCTGTGCATGATTTTCACTGTCTGGCAGCAAATGAAACTCCCAAAATTGTCTCATTAAACCTGACTAACATTTGGGTCTAAAGCACTCCAAATGAAGAGTGAGCCAATTTCTCTGTAAAAGACCTATTAACAATGAGAGAAAACATGAATAGGGAAGTTTTGAAGAACCCTAACTTGCATTCTTGTTGCTAAGGGATACACTTCCTTGGTATACATACTCCCATGCTCTCAGCAAGTCTGACTCACAAGAAGTCTGGTTTTCAGTAAATAATGAAAGCCCTACACCAATGAAAACAATGTAAGAAGGGTCAAAAATAAAGTAAAATAAAATAGCATGCAAATTAAATATTACTTTACACTCCAGACAGTACATAGGGTATTTTACCATCAGAGTGCTCTCTGTAGGCTGCATAATGCACCTGGAAAATACATGTTAAGACAGACTGGATTTTGTTCCATTTGCAAAGTGATGCTTTTACCACTCTGTTCCCCTTCTATTGAGCCCAAACAGCTCCTTGCTATTTGTGTCCCTTTTTTTTTCTGCAGCAAATGCCATTGCCAAATAACTTTCTCCCACGATATCTCCCTATCCCTCTCACTTTTCATAACCTCTACTTGTTACATGGAATGGTTTTAGAGAGACAGAGGTTAAGGCCAGAACTTACCCAAGTGACTTCCACTTTTGGATGTCTCCATATGGGGTATCTGAAACTAGTGACATCTTAGGGATGATGTTTTTTGTTCCCATGAAGTTCAGAGAAAGCTACTGGTAGTCATAACATCTAAAATTAGGAATTATTTCTGAAAAGTTTTACTAATCTTCTTTACCCTAAAGGTCACTGTGTGAGGCAAATCCCAAGTCCTAATGCTGGTCTTGGCATTTGTTGGGTGAATTACAGAGGAAAACCAGAACCAACTAGTTCCTCCACAATTGCAAGATTCTCTCCCTCATTCTGTTATGCTTCCAGCAGCATGTCCACTGGAATGACTGGCTCTGGATTTCCTATGGTATTTCTCTGAAACTATTCACATGAGTGAAGATAATAATGAGCTTAGAGACTGACCTTAACCAACTAATTCAACATATCTTCAATTATGGAAGCTACATGCTCCAAAATGCACAAAATATCCGCATTCTAAAACCAACATAGAATGTGTAACTATATTATTACCTATATTATCTGTATAACTCTATAGATTACTATTCAAAATACACAACTTGAAAATCTGAGACAACTATAAAAAAGGAGCAATCTATTGCAATAAATGTGGAGAAAATACAGAGTAGGAATTTTACCTTTTGTTCACCTGAAAACCAGGTTAAGGGAAATCTTTTCCTATTCTCAAAAGGTCATATGCTATTAATCCTGTGACTCACAAGTCAGTAAAAGGTCAGTGGTTTTTTCATGTACACACGCTAACTATTATAATATAACAAAGTTAAAAGAAAATTCCCATTGGGGCAGGATAATAAAAACCGGAAAAGAAATGTGAGTAATAGGGGAAGAAGAAAATATTTAAAGGAGCTACCTTTAAAATGCAACATTGTTTTTGATTTTTACAACACAGGTGTTACAAGAGAGGAAAAAAAACAACATTTAAAAGTATCTGGCATAATTTTTTATGCAAACACAGGAACTTTCTTGCAAATCTCTTATCCCAAGTTATTTCCTCTTTTTCTGTCATTGCACTTAGTACTAAACTTCCCACTAAAATAAATAATTTCTATTAAATCCTATGTACTAAATTCTGTAGTTCTTGTTCAAGCAAAAATTCCTGCTGACTTAAGTGGAAATTGCACTTGAGCAAGGCTTTGATCAAACATTTTAAATTCTAGACTGCTGTAAGTCGAGCAGCAGGAAACTATATCAAGCAGGTGAAAATTTGCATTTAACAGCTGTCCTTCTGTAATCTGCTCCTCCTAATGCACTTCACATCTGGAGGGATACCATGCTAACCAGCATTTTGTTAAAACATCTCTGAAGTCAAGAGTCTTCATATGTCTCCTTCTTTGCCTCTGTATACAGTTGAATAGAGAGGGATGTGGGTTTAGAGAACATTATGTGTAGTTAATTTAGCCATGTTTGTTATCAAATTTACAAACACTAAACACTGGAGTCTTTAATGTAAAAAGACTTTAATGTAAAAAGAGTGCCCGTGGCTTTATGAAAATGATGTGTGTGAGGTGTTTCTGTTTACTTTGAGTTCCAACCAAAACTACAGCAATGTACCAGTGTTGTTGGACTGGATCCTGCTTTGGCTGGAACAGAATAGACTGAAGTGCTCTTCTTTTTAAAGGCCTCAGGTCTACGTTACACACCTAGACAAAGTAAATTGGTACCTTCCATGCTAAAACAAGAAAAGAAGTATTAAAAGAAACAGAAATAAGTCTTAATGGCTTAACATGAAAAAAAATTGACCCATGGATTAAATGCTGTTGACTGAGGTTAATCAATACTGTGCTTTTGGCTTAAGTGGGGTCACCAGTTGACCTAGAAGCATTTGCTCCAGTTTCAAAAAGAAAATTTATGGTTTCTTGTCTGTAGATGAAGCTTGTAGAGTGCTGTTGCATTACTGAGTAGACACCAGAGAGGGTCAGGAGTAATCTGTTCCCTATTTTGAGGTAAATGATTCCTACACTCAAAAGATATGACTACAGTAGCATATAAAGGCAGGGAAAACTAAAGAAACTCACATCTTCTCAGTAAGATAACCTACTAAATTTAAAAACTGTGCTTTGTGCCAAAGAGATATGTTGAACTATATGCATACCACTAAGAAAATTAAGAACTATATGCATACCACTAAGAAAAAGCTAAGACATTATGAAGATTTTGCCCTAAGTGACTCCCATGTATGTGAAGGTCTATCTTTAGATCTTAGATGTTTCATAAATCAAAAGGAGGATCATTAATCACTGATATTGTCTTTTTCAAGCAGCATCATGAGCAGCTCCTTCCATCCTGAAACAGAGAGTCTGAGTAAGCGATCATTGTACTATTTAGCTCTAGAGTTAGGGGGGGTTCCTGAAGCTTCCCATCTTACACACACTGAACGTCAGTGGCTGACTTCATACCTTAAAGATTTTACTCGCAACTCACTGGGATGAAAGGCTCCATATAATTGCACAATGACATCTTATTACCATGACACGCAACTGGGAAAAGATTCACACATAGAAAGCATTCTCCTGGACTCCTGATTCAACCAGTAAAGAGTCCAAAGGTATCCAGTTTCTAAATACTCAAAATAAGGATATTTACTACCATTCAGAGAGCACTGTAGCTCTGTTGTCACAGTAACAAGTAGCAGCAATACCATTACTGAACCAAATCTCATTTGCAGTCTCCCGGCATTGTATTCAACAGAATATATCTGAATGCTTTCTATTTGCTCGCAAAAATAAGGATGTTAGCCTAAATGAGAAGTAGGGACACAGGATTATGCTCTTATTTCATCTCTTATTTCAAATGAAAGCAGCATAGTGGGAAAATCATGAATGCATTTTTTAAAATATAATACACAGCATATTCTCTAACGTTCTGCTGTGACTCAAGGCAATTTAACCTTAATCAAACTTCAGAACTCTGGTCATTCACTTGCAAATGTTAAAGTTTTGGGTTGTTTCATTTTGGGTTTTGGGGTTTTTTTAAGAAATCTGTGACTATTGATATAATTAAGAACTATTCAGCAGGTTGCCATAGGAAACCTATTTTTTCAGCTAACCCAATACCTCTACAGATATTTGAGTTACTTAATGCTTCACTAGAAACAGAAGATTAGTCTCATATTTAAGAATCAGCATGGATAGCCTTTTTAATATAGACAAAATATTTGTCCTCATTAAAAACAAAAACAAATTTAAAGTGTCTTCTATCCTAGTTTTGCCGGAAAAGTTAACTTCTTCTTATATTTATCAGGTACTTGCAGGGGAAAAAATGTAATAGAAATGCTAGAGGAAGAATCCCAATCTATATGAAGTGAGAGCTTAATTAATTTCTTCTCTTTGCTTGTGTCATTTCATTTTGATTGCTTCTTAGAAACATGCATCTTGGACGAGGAATGCTCGCTGCCTGTGACTGGTTTTCATGCTGAGTCATTGCACCACCTAATTTGGACATCTTAAAAACAAGCATGTTCACTTTGTAGTCTGGTCTACAGGAAGCAATGGAACTGAGTTTGAAAATATGTTTTCTCAAACACGTACTGAAAGCAGCTCAAGGATGCAGAAAACCGTTTAAAATGTTTTCCACATAGTTTCAGAATAAGCTTCAGGAACTTTCTATACTTTAGAGCAATGTATCTTTTTTACAAACTTTTCTTCTAACATGTTGATAGAATACTGTGCATGTGCTCGTTAAACACTGTTTGGATAAGACTTGCTCCAGTGAACTCCACTGATTTAATGTAAATGTTTTTGAATGTCACTGGCAGAGCACCAGCCAAGCCCCATCCCTGCTGTTCCTATCCACAAAATCTCTCCAACACCTGGCTATCCAAGATAAAAACTCTCTCTCAAGGTAACAGAAATCTCTAGAGCCACCTTGGTAGACAGGGATTTAACAGTCAGAAAGAGAAAGCAATAAGATCTAGTGTGGCCACAGCTACTGGCGATCAGTACAGCCTAAGTCCCACTTCAGTTCCCATACTGGAAGTTCCCTGTTGGCTGGAGCTAAGTATGAATGTACTTTCTAGGCTATTCACACCTAGATTAATTATTCTTAGTGGTCAAATCTGAAAGAAGATGCCACACTGATCGTCCCCCATGTGAACGGCCTGCTTGTTTTCAAGTGTATTTCAGTCAGATGCTTTGAATGTTAATTAATCACAATAACCCAGAACATGTTACAGAACTTGTTTAAGATTAATTGTCATGTTTGGGGCCATGTAGATCTGATTATTTTTATTACTATTACCCTGCCTAAACATTCATCCTTCTAGGCTATTTCACCTCTTTGGTTTCTACATACTTCAGCACTGGACTTCAGCAAGAATATAATTCCCCCCTTCATCTTTCCCCTCCCAACTCACCTATTTGGTGTTGAAAACACCCCAAATCAGTTGGTAGGGAAGAATATGCACCACTGTACAGCCATCTCAGCAGTACTGAAGCTGCATCCAGTGCTGCAGTAACAACAGTTGCTCTTATTGCAAACAAGTTTGGCATGATTTGGGCAAAGAAGATTTAACAAATTTTCCATTTGGCATGGATATAAAGGAGAGAAAAGTTTTGCACAGTATGACTTCACATCATTTAAAAATAGCTTGAGATTTCAGTCTTGCGTATAATTTCAAGGTCAGTCTTATTTAATGCTTTCAAATAGCACTCTTGAAGAGGCGCCTTGCAAAGAACTGTTGTTTAAAATATCACATTCAATACTTGCTAAGTAGTTAAGTCCAACTATGCAAGAGTTAAAAATGTCCTAATCATACAGAAAGAAAAATAAATCCAAAGTCCATTGTTAGTAGGGAGAGGCAAGCACAAACAGCAGTTAGCAAATGCTAAATAGGACATGCAAAAAGACTTCCATCACATAAATAGAGATAATTATAGGGTTACAAAATATTCCCACAGAGTAAATTTGAGAAGTCATATGGCTAACAAGGACAACTACTGAGAGAAGACCTTTTCTGGTGCAAGACCAGAAAAGCGGACAAGAACAGAAATGAGATGTCAACTGACTTTTAAGAAGAGCACAATAAACATGCAGCAGTATTGCAAGGATCAGATGGAGCTAAACAAATTCTAGTCTGTTTAAAAATAGGATATCATTAGAACCAGTAAGAGCAATACTTCTAGCCTTATTTTCTAAGGCCCCATGACAGTAACAATGAGGATTGACTTTTGGAAATTTCGGTATTAACCCTGTGCTGGTTTAGGGCAAATTTGGAGAGGGGAGACCCCAATGGATTTCCAGAGGAAAGGGATGATGTTGTCCTTGGCTATGGCCTGGAGTAGCCAGGGGGCCCAACAGACCTACCAGGCTTACCAGGTAGTACTTACTCTTGCCTCTGTCCACCTATTTGTTCTGTTTCTTTTTTTATTATGAGACTTTTTAACTCTCCACCATTAACTGTTGAACTTGCAATAAGACAGAGAAGAGTTCAAAGTCAAGCACCAGAAAGCACACAGACAGAGCAAAGGCATAACTGTAAAGACAGATGAAGATGCTATAAAGCTGGTTTAAAAAGAAAAAAAAGAGCAAATAGAATAAGGAAAAAATTATTGCTTTGGAGGTCTAGCATAAGTGGGAAAGGAAATGCTATATATTGGTATGTATTTTGATGTGCTTAATCTCTGTACAGCTATGTAATGTTGTAACTCTTAATACAGCAACACAGAAAAGGGAAGTATGGGATGTAATTGCTCGGGCAGAGTTATGAGGTATGCAGGCATACGTGAGCTCTTGCACACAGACCAGAACAAACACGAACACTTATTGTTGATTTGATAAAGAAATACAGCATATTTTGTGGTGTGCGCCAGCCAGCTGCCAACTCACTGCTAAATTGAATGTGCCTACGGTCTCTACTGAGTGGTCTTGCTGCCCCACACAGCGTCTGAACTGCTCATTACTGGCTTTCCCAGAGAATAAAGGAGATCATTGAGAGTAGTCAACAGCAAATGAACTTGGTATTAAGCATTCCTAGCTCACCCTTAATGAGAACATCTAGGTGCCCAGGATATGATTAAGGGTCACATACCAATAAGCTGTTGGAGCCTCCACCATCTCTCCCTTGACTTTAGGAACCCTTGCTTGATTATTAGTGGCACTTTCTAATTTACACGAAGAACTCACAATTTTGGAAGAAGGCCAGCAATACTGATCATAACACTTGCATGGGCAACTTCTTCAAACTCTGTTTTGCCGCTCCAGTCCTTCAGTATGGAATCTTTTTCTAAAAAAGACTTTAGGAAAACAGGATCACTAGTGCAGCTGGTATAAAGCAGTAGTGCTTATTTTTAGCAGACCTACAGACTTTTACCAGCTGTTTAATGCCAATATTATGCATGGAATATTGCTATTTGTCTATTCTTCTTGGAAAACATGGGCATATCCACAGATAAGCAAGTAATGGCAAGGTCCCAAAAGCAGCCAACCTTGTACCTGGAGGCCTATGTTGTTGTGAAGGATCCTAGGGCAATTCAGGGGTGGTCTGATAGTTCCAGTTGTGTTTGTAGTCTGAAAACAATGGTTTTTTCTCACAAACAGTGTTGGACTGAAACTCAGACCTGTGTGTCTGCCCTTGCTGAGAGAAAGTAGGAGGGAAAATCCCGAAGGGAACTTTTGCAAGCAAAGGCCCTGCATTTCCCAGTGCTGTGCAAACATGTGTCTTCTTCAACTTCTGGCATCACACCATTTCAATTTCCTGCTGCACTCAGGCAAGAATATTTCTGTCTAACACATTTTAAAGAGGAGTGTCATTAGCATTAGTGCTTAAGGTCTTTGCAAAGAAAAGGCAGGTATGTCAATATGGAAGGCATTATGAGAAGGCAGCAAGGTTAAAATATTTCTGTTTAAAGTTAACCCACATTAATGAGGAGATTAGATCATATGACAGACATAGATTTTGTGAGATTTTATAAATTCTGTCTTCAAACCAGTTTGTCTCAAGTTTATTCTCAACTGTTCAGGTTTGTTGGAGTAAAAAGGAAGGAAATGGTATTAAACAGCAGAATGATCCCATAAATATGTTTGTCACCCTCTCCTACTAAGTAAGAGAATATTTTAATTTATTAGCTAAGTACAACTCTTTGTACCTCATCAGAAGAAATGGTTTAGGATAATTTAAAAGCATTTCTCCATGGACCGGGATATAGCTAGCAACCTATATTCTAAAAGTAATGTGTAAAAACCTTCCATGCTGTCTCTCAAAAATTGTGCCAACTTTTTTCACAGACAGAATACAAAAGACCACGTGAGGTGTCTAGCAGCTAAGAGTAAAACATATGTACAGTGAGCATGTTTTACCTAAAAAAGTTAACCCAAGACAGGAGGAACAGAAAACCCCTAAAGGGACAAATTGAATTAATGAAAAAGTCTAAAGCCCCAGAAAACCAGTGTCCTTTGGCCACTAGAACAAAATGTATCTCCTTCTGCAGCAAGCCCCTGGGACAATTACCTGCTTTTGTCCTTGTGAATCACCTTTATTTTTGTTCCAAGTTTTTGTAATCATATTAAACAAACTGCATAAGTCGTACAATTCTTTTATTTTATTGTTTTGGCTAATTTCTGGACTGAGTCCAGAAACTTGTCTCTCTGCCTCTGAAGTATGAGTCTCATCACATAGCACAGTAAAAATAAATCATGATTTGCATTTCTCAATAGCCTTCAAATAACTACGTGGAGTAAGCCAAACCCAGCCTCTTCATTGAAACAAACAGCTTGCATTTTCACATACCAAAATTGTTTCTCGTTCATGTAAGGAATAATTTCTGCCTCCCAATTTCCACACGGTCCACTGTGTGACTTACTACCAGCTACATTTCTCCCTTGCAGCTCACATAGTAAGTGCTTTGAGTCAGCACGTCCAACCCAATTCGCAAACTTTGATAGGATTTACTTCTACCATTGAAACATTCTGGCACATATTCAGCTCATGACTCAGGGTGCTTATCTGTGAAGCGAAACTCCCTCTGGGATGTGAAGCACCATCATCTCAATCACTTCTCCTTTTCCTCCGAAAAAACCAAATAAACATTCAGCATACTTCTGAGTCTAGGTCCTTCCTTCTTTCTCATCCCTCACCCAACCCTAGCCAGAGGCAACCTCTGGAAAATGTGAAGCACACAGGCACAGTTAGTCTCAGCTTCTACCCTATGCTCATTATATTGGCAAAGTTCAAAACCATTTGCTTCCACCATTGGGCTTTTAAATACTGTAGTTCTAGAATATCAGCAAAATCCCAGCACCATTCTTTGAAATAGGCTCCTGCCTTCTATTTGTCATGCTTTCATTCAACAAATGTACCACCATGTTCTCATATTTATCTGGCAGATTATTAGACATTCAGCCCTTAAAAATAACATGTGTCTTCAAAAGGAAAGTTTTCCCCACACCCTTAGTTTACTTTTCGATTGTGTGCCCAATTTTTTTAAATGTAGAGGAGCCAAAAACTTGTGTGAAATAGACACAAATAAAACAGGTGCTAGAGACACTTAAAAAAATCTGCCCATGGTGGTTAAGTTACAGAATTTAACACAGAAAAGGAATAAAGAATGGGTGGACTTGTGTCTGAGGAATGACGTATGTCCTTTACTTTTGTTTTTCTTTTCTGACAAACAACCTAGGTAAAGGATACCCTTACTCGTTCATAAGGTAAGTAGACATAACACAGAGAGGTCATGTTCACACAAATGTTAAATTAAAAACCAATTCTAGTATAGTTAAAACAACATCCCAGCATAACTACTCCCATGCAGGCAACAGAACAAAACAAAAGTGGAGTAGAGTATGTAAAATCACAGTCACTTTTACTGGCTTAGTCGTTTTGATGAAAACCTCAATGGTTCAGCTGAAATAGTTACTTTGGTACAAAGACATGAAGTCCATAGCTGCAGTACAAGAGCTGGGAAAAGCAGGAATCTGAAACCAGTGTAGTTCAGTGACTGTATTATCTTCAACAACCTCTCCCACCCATGTTCTTTCCTTTGCAAAAACCTATGCACCAAATGCAATTCCAGATTCCAGATTTTGCAGGCAGGCTGTATTTGTTAAAACACAGAATAAACACTTCCTTGTAAGGAGTTAGTTTTACTAGTCCACAGACTAGCTTGGCTATTTTCTCTAAGACTGCTGGCCAAAGAAAAGAAAGAAATGAAAGAAGCTGTCAGGAAGAAAGCCTGGGCAGATAGCAGGGACAGGCAGGGGCAGAGACAGAGATGAAGAGAAATGTCATGTGGGTAAGGAAATAGAGAAGTTTGAACTTCAGAGGAAGCCAAGGACAACCCTTGAGAGAGCAGTAAGAAAGGAAGTTTCTATACGTGCTTAGAATTGCACCTGCTAATCTACACAATGCAAACCCACAGGAAGTGACTCAGTGGTCAGAGCCTGACACAAAAAGGAAGCATCCTATATTCCAGGAAAAGGTATTTGGCTTATGCATGGGCATAATGTTTTTGTTCAGGTCTTGAACCACAACTGCATTTGGTTGTGTTTCTCATATGCAGCAGCTGCCCTTTCTAACTTGCTGTTTTTAACTCAAGCCTATCAAAGAGGAAGAACAATTTTTGAGGAAGATTTCAGTACTTTATCCGTACTTTATTTATATGAAGGAAGAACTAGAGTCATAGTGCTCTGAGCACCTAACCTAGCCCAATTCCTCTGTGCATCTTCATCCATTACGTGGCGGTGCATAAAAATTAACAAAAACTCATTTATTTGATGTTCCAGGCCAGGCCCTCACACTGAAAGTACTTTGTGTCACATCTTTTTTTATCCTGATGCAATAAGATCACAATCTAGTGCTGTCATACCAGATATACAAATCCCAAAGACAAAGAAGCAGTTGGGCATCGTGGCTACTGAATTCCGCTAACTCACAGACCAAACCAAAGGGATTTCAGTGTCTCATTCTCTTTGCTTCCCTTACCTACAATGGCTTTAAAGGAGAAGAGACCGGATGAATGAGCTGAAGTAGTTCCTGGTTAACAAAGTTGCTGCCATCATCTTTTGCAGACAAGGATGCCCATAACCAGTATTTTCCTCCAGCCAACAGCTACCCTATTACCTTAGAACCCCTGAATGCACCACCTGGGAAATCCTTTTCCTGGAGGCTGGCAGGACCAATGTACTGTGGGCCCACAGCATGCGAGGAGCAGCAGTTAGGAGAAGGCCACCTTCATGCTACCCTGCAGACTTGCTCCAAGTGCCACTTGGCAGAACCATAGCACGCAGTCCTCGAGGTTTGTAGTAAGAGGCAGAAAGGTTTCCAGCTCCTTTTTGACTCATATAGCACAACTTTAAGGTCAAAACATACCAATCACTTCTTATCCAATTGTATTTTCGCTCTGGAAAGAGTAAATACAGCCTCTGTGAAGCCTAGCATACCATATGCAGACAATGAGAGGTTCATGTAAAGGCTCACTGAACTGTCTTTTAACGGGTGTTCACCCTGAGGATGATAACTAGTCACTGTACTTGTGAGACGTGCAAAATGTCAGGGGAATATAAAGAAGTGTTGTGTTCAGGAAGCGTGTGATGTGACTAATAGACTATGACAAGGGGTGTGGTTATCATGAGATATTTACCTCCCTTCAGTGCCTACATGAGACGTGAGAAAATAAGTATCTCCCTCCTCTCCCTGTCTCTCAGGAACATGTTTATTCACTTAGAAGTAAACTTCCAAAATTTATCATACTGCTCTTATTAAAAGCTCTTTTGGGGCAGTTTCTCAGGAAGGAAGTTTATTACAAGATTCTAAATTCCTCTTCCAGCTGAGTAACGCTGGACACAGAACTCAGTTGACTTCACAGCAAATAGTTTATGAAAAAGCTAAGTTCTTGACCAAAACAATGTATTTCAAGCAAGCATAAAATTTCTTTGGTGTTTGAATATGAGGTCCACACGTAGGATGGGCTACTCCTATCCCTGATTCTCTCGGGAGACTTCCAAGCTCCCTGTGTCTGTCTTGGTGTGAAACCTCAAGGCAGGTAGGAAGGCATGAGTAGCCAAGAAGCCAGTAGGTATCTGCCTGTAATATTTTTTTTCTAGATGCAAAGATAAGAGAAAAAGAACATGCTGCTCTGAGGAAAACAGAGATGAAAGAAAGAATGGTGCAATCAGGGAGAAGAGCACTGGAGGGGTATTACAGCAAGGGCATGAAAGGTAAGTGTTGGAATTTTAATCAAAAGATGGAACAGTAGTAAATGAGAGAGAAAGGTGGAGAGAGGGACTAGAATGAAATGGACTTTCAGGAGGGAAGAAAGGGAGCCCAGAGCCTGGAAAAGGAAATGCTACTGTGAGAGGACTGAGGTGTAGCTTCAGTTGAAAAAAAAAGGGAAAATCAGTTAAAGGAAATGTTAATGGAAATTAACAAACTGGGCCTGACAAGAAAAAGAAGGGCAAGGAGAAAGAAAGAGGAAAAAAGGTTATAAACATTAGGAAGAAAAAAGGAATGAGAAGCAGATAAAATATTTTACCCATTACTTTTTTTGTTTTGTTTTGTTTGTCTCCCAGAATATCTCATGGTGAAATAAATGGAATTTTATTTCCCAAGAAAACAGCTATTTAAAATAGAAAGAGCGTTGTGTACATAAGCCAAATTTTACCTTTCAACTCCAACCTCCAAATCATGAGTGACCCTTCATTTATACTAAATATTCACCATGCAGATTCTGGTCTAGATAGATTTACACCTGTAGGCATCTCAAGCCACAAAATATAGCTCAACTCCTCACAACAATAAAGCCAGCAAATAAGTTCATTCATTCATTCATTCATTCACAGAATTTCCTGTAGATATTGCATAATGATTCTGCAGAACTAAATATCAGGTTAGTTTGGGATTTTTTCCCTTGTAACTCATTGCAACATCAGGAGACACACACAATGTGTGACAAAGCCAGAAAGCAGTTGGTGGTAACAGACAATTCCATCTGCATCTCTCTCCCCCTTGCACCTCATGACAGAACAATTCTCATCACTATCATTAGCACTCATATTGTCATATCCATGTTTAAAAACCCCAGATGCATCTATATAACATCTATATGTTTTATATAGATATATATATAGCTATATATAGATATATTTATCTCATATATCTACCCAATGCAACAACAGTTGCTAACTACCCTGACACAGCAGTCAAAGAGTTGGACTTCAGGATGTCAAGCTCATGAACATAAGAACCAGCTGCAAGATTAAAACATATAAATTGTACTAAGGCAAATAACCATGACTTCAAAATTCTGACAATTGTTGCCTTCTTCGGGTTAGAGACTGTACTTGTAGGGGAGAGCATGGGAAGTTCCAGATCAGTGGAAGACCCTGGCAGGCAGGCAGCTTCACAGTTACAAAGACAGAGCCTACCTCTGCTTTCTTCCTGCAGAAGCAGACCAGGCTTTGGGGATGTCGCTGCTCAGCTGTAGCAAGAACATCCCTTAACAAGATATGTATTTTGAGCAGTGCTCGGGTCTGATTAAGGTAGAAGGGTTAATTTTGTATCAGAATATTATGCTAAAATCTGTACCAGCAAGACTGCTTACAGTCAGTAGCATCCCAGTACTTTCTTCCATACAATATTATCCAACCACTCCAGGAAAGTTTGAATAACTGCAGACTGAGGCTATTTCCCACATGAATCATTTCTTGAAATAAAGACCGGTCTGTCTTCACTGGAGCAGAAACCAGATAGAAACAATCATAGAACCATATCCGTCACAGGAGATTAACTACTAGTGTGAGGTATTATGAGATTTCTGAAAGTTCCTCAGTTTGGGACCAGACCAGAGTTGTGGCAGAGAGTAGAGGCTGATACAAGGAAATCAGATGATCAAGAAGCCATGAGCAAACACATGCTAAACATTTAAGAGACATCTACATTTACACTGAAAACACAAAGAATTTAACTTGCAATAGCAAAGTGAAAAAGGAAAGAAGCACCTTTTAAAAAAAAAAACCAAATTATGAAAAATGAAATCTTTGTTTTAAAAAAATGAAATCTTTGTTGGTTTTTTTATTAACTACCTACATACAACAAGACATTTTCATTAATTTTTTTCTTGAGAACTGTACCTAAAGCACTCAGAAATGAACAATGAAAACACTGGTTATTAAGGAGAATTAATGCAATAGCAGAACCAAATGGTTTAGTGATAGAAACCCTTATTACAAAACTACCCTGCACAACACTGATTGATCCCATATTCAGCTATCCAAATAAAATATGACATTATTGTGTTATCTGAAACTTTCACTGGCTCAATAGACTCCTTAGACAGGGCCTAGTTACCTGGTTAGATTGCAATCCTTCAATAAAGAATGGCAAGGCAGAGCTATGCATGTGTGTACAAACCCATAGATTCAGAAATTTTTTATGGGATGGGACCTGAGTGCCTCTTTAATGATTGTGGTGTGTGTTCAGCTTCAAATACAGTTTTTTAAACTCTTTGTTAAACAAGCAGTTCACTTATCAGGAAATTAAATGCTCTGGTAATGGAGAGACATAACTGACACACAAACAGCACAAAAGGTTGAGTTTGGCTCCCTGTGGTGCAGATGCTCCTGATTGGAGTTCATTGTGTCCCATATTTGCCTTCAGGTTTTGCCCTGAGTACTCATCAAATCCTCCATATAGATGGATTCTTTGGTGTAGAATACTGTTAAACTCATATTGCAAAATTTTCTCCTGAAGGCTAACAATAAAACTCACTTGGACTCTAATAATCTTAAAAATTCTACACATCTCCATTCAAAGTGGCTAGCCAGTTCAAAAGCTACTGAGTATTCTCATGTTGGAAAACTAGGCTAATTCTACTAAAAAAAAATTGTCAAAGTCACAAATTCCTGAAGGGATTCCTGTCTGTAGATTCTAAGACACTGTTAGAGACAGCTATTTCCTTACACATTATATGCTGTAGAGTTGGGGCCCTGGTAATCCATATTATCTATATTCCCATCCAAATAATCCAGTCTTCTTGCGAGGATTGGAAAATTTTGTAAAGAGGACCTAATTTTCGACAGAATCAGGATGACTTCTACTGGCCATCATGAGACAAGGCATCATGTATCTTTTTTATAAAACTTTGCCAAAAAAACGTTAGGCATGGATCGAAATGAAAGTTATCTATCTTTTCCGCAGCTTAGGGTTGATAAAGAAGTGAAACAGAGTGATAGAGAGAGAGAGCAAGAGAGCGTGTGATCTGTGGTTTCAAATAGACACTGAGGGTGCGCTCAGCCACACTGAACCTGCCAGGAATTTCTGACCCTATGTATCTCCAGTTCCTGGAAAGTCCCACCAACAAACAGCAAGAACACATTCCCTCTGATAAGATTCTGTAATTTAGCAAATATTTCTCTGTATGTCCAACAGTTTCTGCTGTTTGTTTAATGATGTTATAGTATATTTGGCTCTGCACCTGAATTGGGGCAAGGTGAGCAGGCTCATTGCCCAAGTACAAATGTGCTCTCATTGCACGACATACCCCGCAGTTTCTCTGAGTTGAGATCCCACTGAAGCTGCTGCCAAAGCACATGGAGGGGCAGTCAGCAGTTCTGAGGGCAAAGGCTGATGATATCTTTCACAATATCACCTGTTTGTTCATTGAGACTAATGCAGGAAAAAGGCTATTACCTAAGGTACCTTTTGTAACAGCTTCACTTGTTAAACTGTTCATTAGGACAGTAATCTGAACTTCAGTACCATGGTGGGAAGCTCTGGAAAGAATTTGCCACAATGAGGACTGAAACAAATTCTCAATTAATATTCTTTTCTTCATCAGAAAAAGCTTTTGACTAAGTGAACAAACTGTAGATATATATTTTGATGTCAAAAAGTCTTGAGAAATAGATTGACTTTGTGGAACCTCTTTTTCACATATAGTATAGCAAAGTCTGCCTGCACACCCAGTTGAAAGGCACAGCCATAGACTGCTATCAGGGTGAGGAGGTATTTACACAATTTGAGACACTGTAATCTCTACAGTCAGTGAAACAGTTCACTAACACAGATAACAAACTATATATCTATTAATTCATCATTTTTTAAGAAATGTTCTTCCATGCATGACTTTTTCTTAGCTAAGTAAAGGTGCAAGAAACAGAAGCCTGAGGTAAGATCATACATACACACACACACACACACACACACACACACACACACACATATATATATATATATATATAACACACAATAA
>VZTJ01000383.1:845908-860024 GCA_013397795.1 Orthonyx spaldingii
ATATATATATATATATATAACAGGCTAAATTCCCACCATGAAGTCACAGCCATGATTCTCATTTAAGGTATACAGTTCTTTGCACACCTTAAAGCTTTGGCTAAGTTTGTGTTAAAATATTACATTTCTTCAGGTTGAATTGTACAGACAAAACCAGCTTCAATCAATACTGACATTGCTTTGATTGGGTCAGTAAGACAAAGGGTTGATTGATCCACCTTCCCTTTACTCATGTAACAGTGAATGAAATTAAAAACATCCCTTAAAATAACTGAGATCTGGTCACTCTACTCACCTAAAGCCGTAGTATTTCTAATTTCTGGACTAGAACCACTGAATCATTTAAGTTGGAAAAGATCTCCAAGATCATTGAGTCCAACCTTTAACTCTGACCTTGTCAACTAAACCATAGCAGTTAGTGCCACATCCAGTTTTTTATTGAACACCTCCAGGAATGGTGACTCCACCACCTCCCTGGACAGCCCATTCCAATGTCTGACCACCCTTCAGTGAAGAAATTCTTCCTGATGTCCAACCTGAACCTCCCCTGGCACAGCTGGAGGCCATTTCCTCTTGTCCTGTCACTTCCAGGGAGAAGAGATTGCTCCCTACCTGGTTATACCCTCCTTTCAGGTGGTTGTAGAGAGTGATAAGTTCTCCCCTGAGCCTCCTTTTCTCCAGGCAGAACATCCTCAGCTCCCTCAGCTTCTCTTTATAGAACATATGCTCCAGAGGCTTCACCAGCTTTGTTTCTGCACTTCTCTGAACTCACTCCAACAACTCAAAGAAGAATAAATCGGTCCAATCTGAAGAGGCCAGTTGGAAGGTATTCCCCCATAATTCTATCTCTGCTGCTCCTTCAAGGACTTTTCTCTGTATTATTGGGATCATCCCTTTCCGGCTGGATTTCTTCAACAAAATCACCATGATCACCATTTCACTTTCATCTTTAAAATTCTCACCCTTTTCCTTAGGTTAGATAAAGTTATAGTGTAATTCACTTGATTACAAAATATCAAGACTGAAAGGTAAATTTCACTGGTCCACTATGTTTTCCTAGTACAGTTATAATTCTAAGTTGTTTTAAAACACCTTTTCTGCAACACCTATAACACAAACACCCTATAAACATAGGGCAGATTAACATTCAAAATGACATTGTCATAAAAAAGAAATCCCAAATGATGTCAAAGTAATTAATCCAACTTTGCTACAAATTTAGAAGTGTGGACCACATTTGCCCAAACCCTTGAGGTACAGCTTTCCTTTTAAACCTAAAATTTATGTATTACCTTGCATTATAGTAGAAGTAACAAAGTGAGGGAGGGATGGATGCACATTTTGGACTCAGAAATCACCTAATGGTTTGGGTATTTCTACAATTTTTCCACTTATTTGTCCCTGATTCCCTCAGTGGAGAGCATTTGAGGTCAGTCATGACCCATGACTGAATAAACACCATTCCTGTCAGCTTTTTTACCCAGGTTAATGTTTGGCATCAGAATGAGTCTCATTCTAAGTTGTTTATCACAATGACTGCGATAACATGACTTTGGCAGTACCTGTGGGTTATCATTTGCTTTTCCAATGCACACAATAGTCTGCATATAGTTTGTTGAAGGGAAGGCATGCGGGTTCAGTTTTAAAATTCAACACATGAGCTTTACTTTAGCAAAATAAAAAATAAAAAGTTCAGTGTGAGTAACTAGCACAAGTAGGTCTGAGTCTATCTGCTTATCTGAAGCAACACAAACAAATTTCTCTTTCAAATACTCTCCTGCATGCACTGTAATCAAACCAATCCACAAATAAATCAGCATTGTCCTTGATTATTTTTGTCCTCCCTGCTGCCAAATATGTGCCCTTCACAGGGACCCAAGAGTGATATGGCCACTGATTTCAGTGGGGCCCAGATTTCAATCTTGATCTTCTCTGGTCCAAAGAAAAGAGCTGCAAATGTCTTCAGGGACCCAGGTACTCACAGAGAAATTCAAAACACTTAAGACACCATGCCAGCACACAGGGTTGTCAAAGTAGCAAAGACCCTTCCACATTGATTAGTTCCATGTTTAATATATACATACTCTTGCAGTGTTTGCAAATAACCTTTTTTGTATGAAAACAGCACTGGCTTAGTCAAAGCCAGATCAAAGAGGCACGCATGATTCACATCCACTAAATAAACACTGATGCCTGATGGCAGTAATACAGCTATTTATATTCATTGCTTGATTTAACCAGTGGCATTCCTTTAATATGATAATAAGCAGAGATTGTTTGCTATGAAAAAAAAAAAGCAAGAGACTTGAGTGCTAAACTTGCTCTTAACACCAAATGAAAGTGATATTGGTGGGCAAGTTGAGATTTGCTAATTAACTTCGCCTACAGACAAAATTAGAAGTTTAATTTTAGATTATGCTCTGGAATTTCATAAGAACAAATAAGCAGACAACCTCAGTGGAAGTTAAGCACTTGAATACATTGGAGGGTCTGTAACCAAGTCCCATCAGTGACCTCTGTGTTTCACTGGAATCACAGTCCTGCAAATCTGTCGCTTCATCTCCTTTGTACCACTTGGTGTTAGAAAAATGAGGGCAGAGGACTGTTTTAAATAGTATTATCACCAGTGACTACAGCCCTCACACTTAAAAAAAATATCACTAAACTAGTCTGAAACCAGCAAGTAGTTCTCAGGGGCAACAATTAGGTGATGACAGACAACCTCCTTTACTGAAAGGGGACCTGAGCTGGCCTCGGGCTACAGACACTCTCAGGTGACCCGCACTCAGCCAAAGGGCCTTCCAGATCCTGCTGTTCCACAGCCTCTGCTGGTTACTGTCATTTTGCAGGCAGTCCTGTGCCCTGTGTTCATCATCCATATTACCTGACCAAAAGAAGAAAGAATGTATGGGTGTGAAAACATTTTAGAAGGCTGGGAAAGTATACTTTGTTAGAAGGAACATCACCCATGCTGCAAGAGTGTGCACGCTTACCCGTTTTGTAGTAATAGCTATCTGATTCACAGTGGTCAGTGGTGCCTTCAAGCAACATGAAATTGGTGGTGAAACCATTAAAACCACATGCATAATGAGATAGTATCAGAGGAATCACGGAATCTTTGAATTTGACCATGAGATTGATAAATACATCAGATTGTAGTAGAAAACCAAGAATGGTAAATGTCCCAGAACGCAAAATTGGATGGATGTTGCAAGCAGAATTGTATGCAAATATTTTGAGAAAGTTTAGGACTCTATGGATCTCTCTCTTTTTCTTTGGGAACTAAGCCAATGTAAACAAGGTGGACAGACCCTTCAAATCTACTAATGTCATCCCAGGAAAAAATAGGATCAATGTAATTTTTTTTCTTTAAAACCATTCCATATATACAAGGATTCAGAGTTTTCTTGAAGAACACAATTTATCCTTGTTTCCTTTCATTATTCCACTTTAGTAGGAGGAACACTTTCCTATGAATACCTGAAGATTTGTAAATACCATTTCCATTTGGGTTATAGAGCAATGTGGTAGATTTGTTTTCATTCAGTTCTTTTAGCAACCTTCTTTTTCAGACTGAACATGTTACAGCAGAAGCACGTTAGATTTGAAATCTGGGACTTCCTCCGCTGCTTTCATGTATATTTACCTTTCTCCATAATTTACTACTAGTTGATCTATTGGTGAAACTTATCTGATTCGGATGAAGATTGATTTTGGATGGCCCCATGTGCCATAAAATAGCAGCAGAATTCTATTTCCTGCATTGAAGACAAGGCTGCTTCAGTTTTAGAGTTGTACTTTGACTTATTTGCTGATTTGCTTGATAAACATAATGGCTTAAAGTCTTGGAGAGAGATAATTACATGTGCCAGAATAACACAGGAACAACAGCACTGCTAGTAGTTCAAAGACAACTTGTACTTCCTTATTAAAGAGCTGCAAGAGAAGTTAATTCGTTATTTCTCCAATAATTAATAAAGTAGCTATTACTGTAGCCAGCAATTTTGAAAGAGATTTCAAATCCTTATGTGGCCAACATAGTGATAAAAACCGATATTAATTGCAAATTGAAGGAAATCTCTTAAGAGATTTTACTTGATAATTGAGACGGTTCAAACTAAAATGCTCCTTGCAACTCATATCCTCAGCAACATCTAATGACTCAGACCTGCTTCTTCAGAGGTCGATTTGACACTGTCCCACAATCCCAAACACACAGATATATCAGTGCACTTGCTGACCACAAAATGTTGCCTTGACTCATAACCATATTATCTCTTGAAATGATACCTTGAAACTGCATCTGTTTCTACAGCTGTCACCTGGTCAACACTAGGGAGATCCCCCACTGTCTCAGTCAGCTGCATTCCTTGTTCATCAGGAAACCATTACTAGTCTCAGGTAACTATTTTCATCCATTTAGAATCAATCACAGATTCTTTACAAACCCAGAGTTCAGCTGAACTGTAAATTAATTTTAGGGTACTTAACATTTAAAGAATTTTGGAGGTAGGTCACATAAATTAATTTTATTTAGTTATTCCCCCAGTCTGTGAAGAGATTGCATACTGGTTTTTCTCTACAAATGTCTGAAGACTGTTCTCATGTTTCTCTTTATGAAATCATTCAAATTGAAAATTATCTGTAGGCAGTAAATACCCTTCAGTGTAACTTTGAAAATATATTGTATTCTCCAGAAGCTTGGTTTTACTTGTCTTTTGTAGCATTTCTGTGCTGTTTTCCAATTTCTATCTAGCTCTACTTTAAGATGGATGATTATTTTACTGAAGATAGTATTCCTACCCTTTCCAACAAACCTCTGGAAAAGTGATCCTAGTGTTGTTAATATAAATTCAAGCTGCTCCCCAGTATGAGGGGACTAAGGCTGAATGTTGGCTGAATTGTTTGCTTTGATGGTAATACAGAATTTCTCAGAAGTGACTGAAAATGCAAAGCTTTCCATGAATGACAACTGCTTGGGAGTCTGCACCAGGTTCTCTCCATCTGTGAAAAAGTGTTGCATCACAAGTGTTTCTGGTGCAGTCTGATTCCTGTTTTCACAAAAGAAACCTGGAAATCAACTGCCTTAAACTGTTGTGACAAAAAGAAAAAGCTGAAGCCTGATTCTCCTAGTAACACTCAGCAGTACCACCCTTGAGTCAGAGAGGAGACCAAGTAACACTCACAGAGGCTAGAACACTCAGAGCTAAACAAAAGTGAACACTGCAAGCCTACTTCTTCTTGAAGAAATGTTACACGTGGAAATGACCAAAAAAAAGCAATCCATTACAGGCTGCAGCTGTTTGTCATGCCTGGGGAAAACAATACCCACCTACATGATGGCAGTCCTAGACTAGTCTCATGGATATTATGCAGGTTTTATTGCTTAACTTTGTGAAAGGAATTTGTAAAGTCACAGATATGATCGTTCACAATTTACAGCTTAGGAAATTTAGAAGTAAGGAAGGTGAGGCAATCAGCCCAAGGTAAATGAATGACAAGAGTTGTGGAGCCACCTTCATTATCCCCACTCTTATTCTAGTCACTAATCAGCACCTCCTCGAGTCCTAAAGGAAGAGGGTATTTGGAGGGGCAGCAGTCTAGCCCTCCACCATACAGCTGGAGAATACAGAACATGGGTGAGCACTTTATTTCTATTGTGGCAATCTTCCATCCACCAAAAATGTCCTACAACCCCTGTTTCCTGTCAAGACAAGTCTCCTTGCTATAGACAGCACTGGACAAAGTCCTAAGGCTACTTGCTGAGGACCCTTCCTACCTCTCCAGTCTTGGTTCTCAACACAAATGCAGTCTCTCACTCTCCCACAGGCCTGCCTGTGGAAGAGTGTCTGGAACAGAGCCAAACCATGGAAATCATGAGGAAAATTTGGACTACATCTCTGAATGTATTACTTAAGAGTAACCTCATTTGTCTGTACCAAGTGTTCATATCTCTTTAAGGAGAAGAGCTATCAGATTATGGAGCCACCAAAAAAATATATTTAAAAATCTATTCTAAGGAAATTAACACCTCAGTTAATTCCCCATATGCACAGATTTAGTGTTTTAGAAGTTACCTGTACTGCACAACATAGGCAACAGTAAACAGGCAAATAATAAGTTCTGATAATGGCTCCTGCTATAAATTTGTCTTCTGCAATTTTGCAAAACTGTTTGAAGGCAGGAGAAAGTCTGTGACACATGAATACTGAGGACTCACCGCACACCTGCACTGGACTGAGAACTCTTTTTTAACTTGGCTGCAGCTGTTTCTCTGCCACATTTTACCTCCCTCCAAGATAAAACACAGAAGAGAAATGGTCAGAATTCTTTCAGATGTCACAGGCAAAAACCCAACACTCAAATGCCTTGTGTGTGTGCTCCCTCTGAATAGATAATCATCAACACTATGCTGCTTTCTAGCTCAAAACAGTTTTCTACCTGTGGGTCAGAAATGGGGATCACTTGGATTCTGCTGACATCCAAATACAGCAGCCAGATGAATGCCCACATGAAGAGACCCTCCCAGGGCAGGGTGGCACTCTCCTGTCAAGGTACTATTTCCATAACACCAAGTTGCTATAACCGCAAATTTTCTTCCTGTAAGATACAAGATTATTTAGTCTGCCAGACTCAAAACCAAAGAAAAGCATTGGAAAGCTTTGAAAACTGAGGGCATGTGTTATCTATCAAACAGAACTTGGGACTGGTGCACATTCACAACAGCTATAAACAGCTGCTTCCTAGACAGAATGCTTCGCTTCAACAGTTTTTTCTCAGAACGAACTTCAGCCAAAACCTCAGAGTTCTGCTTTTCAGTACATTCACACAAGAATGGGAATGTGGTTTAGACATTCCTACCAGTTTCAGAGGCACAGAGTAAAACTGACCAGGCATGCAATTATGTAGACCAGGGGGACTGGCACCTCTCAGCTCTCAGTTCTAGAGTTATGTGGTGAGCTGGGGTCGCCACTTCCTCAGATTCCTAGTGTGCCATGACAGACATGTGGCTCTTTCACACTTCCCTTTGATTCACATAAAGCACAGCAAACCAGAAGGCTTTAAACCAAATTCTTCCTGCTTAATTCTTTATTAGGAAAACTTCTGGCCCACTTATCCACCATCTCCTTTAAGAGCTCTGCACCTTCCATTTCAACCCCCCTTGGGATGCACAGTGTTGGACCTAGAAATAACAAGGTGCAGATGGCAACCCATTGTCCTTAGCCATGTGACAGCTCATGCTATTGCTTTTCTTCAGCTTATTGGCAAAGCAGGGAGGGGAAGGAGGTGACAAAAGGCCTGTTATTGCTCTGTGCAGCCTGTGAGCCAGAAGTGAACCTAGTTGTGTTCCTCTGATGTCACCATGGCAGGATCATGCCCCAGGGGCTCCAGGTAGAAGCTGCAGTGGGGACAGTGAGGGCCTAGCCTTCCAACACCGAGTTAGTCAATGGAACAGAGAAACTCACAAAGCTATTAAGAATGGGATCCAGAAAAGCCATGCCAGACTACTTCTTATTTCCTGATTTCCTTTCTCAATTAAATTTAACATTTTTGAGAGCAAGTTTGCTTACAGACTATTAATCTGTGGCTGGGGGCCAAGGAAGGAAAACACTTCAGTGAGAACTGAACACTGAAAAGCTTTGTCTGCAGTGCAGCACGCTAAGATAATTCTAGTGAGCTTTGAGACACAGAGAGTGGCGGTTCATGCCTGTGTGACACAAGCATGTTCATACAGTGTTTTCAGAAGAGGAAAGGGTGAAATTTTAATGCCTATTTTCTTCCTTTCATTTGCATTCAAGACGAATATAATCTAGGGAAAAGCATACACTAATTGATATTTGCCACCAGCTGAGCAAAATGGTCATAATCAACCTACAGTGAAAGGCTTGCAACACTTGCAGCAGACTGAGAACATCTAACTGGACCTTTGGAAGGTGCTGAATTTTTAATTTTAGGCATATCAAGATCAGATGACAGATTCAGAGGATAAAAATGAGAAGTGCCATGATTTTTATCTGAAGTCTGATTATCTACAGCAGCTAGAAGAGATTTGCATTTGAGAACCAGTTCATGCCTGATTATTTGAGATATCATGCTAAAAAATGAAAAGAAGGAAAAAATTATAATTAAGTAAAACTACCAATTAGTTGTACTGCATACTTTTGAAGCTATCGATTTGATATCTCATCCTTAGGGTCCTTATTCACATGTTACTCAGGAAAACAATATTTCATTTCAGCAATGGAATAAAGCAAAACACTGAGCTGCAATTTCTGGAAAGATCCAAGATCTGGAATTGAACATTAGGTCTTGGATATATCCCTTAAAACAAATAAACTAATGAAACGAAAACCACATGTGGTATAAGTTAAACAGGCACCTGTAATCTCAAAATGAACAAGTGTTAAATGAATGCTTCCTCTGGAAGTTTTGGCAGCAGTTTTTTCTATCACAGGTTTCTCACATGCAAGAAGAAACCCTGAAAAATATTGCCAGTCAAATAGAAAATGGAAAGTGTTCAGGAGAAGATGGAGAGAATCTTTGCACAAAATTTTCACTGCATGCTAAGGCTTTAACCATACCCAGGCAGTAATCAAATACAAATTGCTATTAAAACAACTCATCAGTGTGGGAACTGTAGAGCAAAATGAAGGCAAAAAAGTGGCTTCACTGGTAAAGATTATAAAGCCCCTTCAATACCAGTCCCTTAATAATGGTTGTTACAGCTTTGGATCACAGTGTCTTAAACCTTTAGCTTAAGATGTAATTGCTCATTCTTGCTGGAAGTCATTCATGTGGTGGTGAGGAAGGACTGAAGGAGTCCTATTTTACTACTGAGCCAGTTTGTAGAAGGCTTCTGTTCATTTGCTGCTCAGTGAATCATGATTATATACATTAAGACAAGTATGAGTGGTTTGTTTACCAAAATATGAAAGGGTTAAGAGAGGGGTTTTAAGCATTTAACCACGGCAAGCCATATGCAGAGAGGAACAATTTCAAACCTATAGGCAAATCTGATTTCAGACTTTTCTAAATTTTTTATTTTGTATCTTTTTATGAGTTTTCTGCCCAGCCTCAGGAAGCTGAAGAAGAAAGACACATGATGTAGTGTTGTATAGGTGTAGCAATTTGAAGATCAGAATGCTACAGTAGTCAGAAAATATATACACACTCTGAATTGCTCTGAAGTTTGTAATTTTAAGTAACATTTTGCTCAAATATTATACTTAGCAGCACGTGGGGAGACTGGGTATAGCTCAAAGAGGAATCGAACAGCTGCAATGACCACTCATCAACTAGAAATTAGATAATTTTCAGGATGTGAAGAGAACACTGTGTGTCTGCAGTCTTCAAAGCAGAGTGAACTGACCTAAGTGACCACAATTCTCCTGTGGATTGCCTCCATGCATGTTTATCTGGGCTGATACAAACATTGCCTCCATCTCACTACTCTCCCTTGAATAGCACCCATAGGCAGGCTTCCCACCCCAACCTGCTGCCATATAAAGTAGGCAACAGGAGTTGTGATCAGGACAGGCCTGGAAGAAGGAAAAGAGCACAAAGCAAGACAAAAGGAGGAGAGAAGCAAAGCAAACCTGAGTTGAAAAGGACCAGCACTACTCTGCTGTGACAGGGGAAGGAAGGAGGCCCAGGTCTGACGACAGGAAAAGGTTTTTGGCAGTACAGGCAGCATTTGCAGCACTAGCTGCAAGTATTTCATGGATTGGATTTCACGGAGACATGGCACTGAGTCACTGAAAAAGATAACTACAATAAATGTGCTTAGATGGAGGGCTTTTTCATTAAAAGTTACAGGAATCAACACAGGCTTCTGATTGCTTGCTTTTTGCTTTAATTGAAAAGTTTCTCACTTTTGCTGTAATTCCCAACAGGTTTTCATTGTGTTCATAGGACAATTAGAGGTTCCCTCCTCTGGCTATGTTTAATACTTATATTTATAGGTATTAATATGGGAATTTTCCCATCAAAATCTTTGCACGAGAGGGACAAAAGAAAAAAGACTGCTTTATAGTATTAAGTGGGGACTTGAAATCCTGCAGAAATTGTATTTTTGTGTGAAATTATTAATATTTTTTCTTTCTGTGTCATATCAATGAGTGCATTTTCAGCACCTAATTGAATGTCACAGTTTTAACTCAAAGCCAAGCACGATAAAGCGCATCAAGAAGAGGAAGCAAAAGAATTCTCATTCTCTTCACTTTTTTCTTGAAAGATCAAAAACTATAATAAGATAGGCCTGAATTTCATGAAATTTGGGATCCTTATAAGCTAGGAAAATAATTTTGTTTGAACTATATGGCTCTTATGTTCAGTTTTAGACTAACACATTTCTAAGTCCCCTACAACATTAAATACAGGCTTCTGTAATTGGAGCTTCTGTCTCATTGATACTTCCATGACATTTTGTCCAAATCCTGATTATATTTCTTTTAAATTGTTAATAGCTTTTACCACAGATCATAGTCTTTGCATGTGAGTTTCTGAACCTAGACGAGTCTTAGTGCTATATCACTCTGAAGTCAGGAAACTACAGCAAATTCTGATTGCTAAACTACATTTATAGGACTGAATTGACCCAATTTCACTTTATCTTTCAAATATACAGTATCTGTCTGAATGCGATATTCAAATAAGCATGCCTAGGATGGTCACACAGAGTCAATGTCCCTCACGGACCTGGGGCTCTAACGAGCCTGACTGTCCCTGCCCAGCTCCTGAGTCTTCCCACACCTTGGCATGTTTATATCATTTTGGGATGGCTCAGCTCAAAAAACTGACATTCATTTCACCAGCTATTTGACTGAGTGTTACTGACGTAAATTAAAATCTGCCCTTTTGCAGAATGAAAGCCTTTGTGATAATTTATGCACCACACCAACATGTGGGTGTGTATCTACCTCAAAACTGCATTTAAACACATTACTAAAGAAATCTTCCCTCAGTAATTCCTGAGGTCTTTAGATAGGGATTGCCTCTTTTTCCTCCTGTGTCTTGACGGGTCCCTCTGGATTGTGCCAAGGGCTGACATGTTCTAACCCTAGCTGAGCATCATACAGCCACTCCCCCAGTGGGATGGAGGGAAGAGAATTGGAAGGCTTAAAGTGAAAAAACTCATGTACTGTGATAAAAACAGTTTAATAATTGAAATAAAATATAAATAATAATTCAAAGTTGTCACAGAAAATAACAAAGAGAGAGAAGTAAGAGACAGACAAGTGATGCAAATTAAAACAACTGCTCACCACCAACCAATGTCCAGCCAGTTCCTGAGCAGTGGCCTTCAGACAACCTTTCCCCCCACAGTTCTATTGCTAAGCATGATGCCATATGTTATGGAATATCCCTGGGGTCAGCTGAGGTCAGCTGTCCCGGCTGCATCCCCTCCCAATCTCTTGCGCATCCCCACCCTTCTCACTGCTGGGTGGTGTCAGAAGCACAAAAGGCTTTGACTCTGTGTAAGCACTGTTCAGCAGTAACAGAAACAATCCCTGAACTACCAACACTCGTTCCAGCAGAAATCCAAAGCACGGCCCCACACTGGCTACTGTGAAGAAAATTAACTCAACCTCAACCAAAACCAGCATATGTTCTTAGGTAATAGATGTAAAACAAAGAACCATAACCTCAAAATTAACTCAGTGTTATTTCTGAGGCTTGGATAGGGCTGCAAATAAGATAACTGGAACTGAGCAGAAAATTTTTTTTATCCTGAGAAAACTTTGCCCTTTCATAAAGTCTTCAAAGTCCCAAACTGGAGCAAAATAGATTGAGACCAAGTAAAAGCTTTTGTTCCCAAGTTGATCAGCTAGCCTTATGACTGTCACGTCTTTCTTCCTTCTGTTCTCTCCATCTCAAACAATGACTAGTCTGTCAAGCTTGCTTTAGCTGTGATTTAAGAAAAAATCAGGCCCTTAATTTTTCTCCTTTTCTTAGTTGGTTTTGCATTAAAAATCAGGACACAGTTACCTTGAAAATCATTTGAATATATAATAAACTAGAATATATATAGCAAAAATCTGCCAAGGAAGTTGACTAATTTTTTTTACTTATTGTTTTCAGGTTTGTAATTTATGCCACAATTGATACTAGCCAAATAACCTCCTCCCTCCCTGCCCCCAAAAGAAATCCTGTTTATTACATTTTTCTCCTCTCTATCCCTTCAACAAAATGCTGGAGGACACTCTGAAAATACCTATGAGCTATGCAAAGAACTCTCCAAAAGTTCAGGGAATGGATGGGAAACACTCAACATTTTACCACTTCCAACACAACATCCAAGAAGATAAAACTCAGTGATCTGATGTGTTATCTTTTTGACCAGAACCAAACAAGTGCTGTTTTGATGCCTTGTTCTTTCTTTTGACAGGCATTTTAAGAGGTAAAATCTGAAAATTATTCACATCAAAACCTTATGGGAATAATTTTGCTAGCCATTGTATTGGAAGTCAAACAGAATTAGACCATGCAGAGACATTCCAAAAGGTAGCAATGAAGTGCTCAAGAATAAAGTACAGATGGGAACTGGAATTGTGGTGGAGTAGGATAGAGATTAAAGACAACCACAGTTTAGACCAAATCCCAAGTTCTTTTATGTCAGTTAACTCTAGTATATTGGAAATATCGAGTGGGTTGTACAGGAAGAATAGCTAAACAGAACAAAAATAGGAACCACAAATACTGTGTTAAAGCAGAAAGAGGCTGAAGGCCTCCATACATTCCATCTTGCAAAAGTCTGGGTTACTTTCAAGCCTCAAAAAGAAACAGCTTCTGAAGTTGCAGGTCCGCTCCACAGAATTCATTGTCAAATCTTACAAGAGGTCATGCAGCCAGAGGACAGCAGAGAAACATAATAGAGGATCATTAGTCTGACCACAACTGTACACAATTTTTTAGAGCAAACTTTGATGGAAAGAATAATTAAAGATGTGGAAGGAAGTGGAAAGAAATGCTGCACAGGTTTACTAAAAGTAGAACAAGCAAGACTAAACATGAAAGTAAATAATTATTAAGACTGAGGAGAGGCAGCTGATTCAGTCTACCTGGACATTGGTAAAAACAATGATGTGGCATGAGAGAGGAATCATGATGTCAGAAACTAGAGATTAAAATAATACTAGATTATAAATTAGGAGAAGAACTGGCTAAAGAGGAGATTACAACAAAATTAGAAGCCTGGAGATGAGTGATTAACAGGTAATGTCTCATTACTTTTTCTTAGAATAAATTTGATTCCTATTTTTTTAAAGAATATGTTGCAAAATGTATTTGCAGCATTAAAATTTGCTATTGTCTCAGAACATAAGGGTTACAATACAGAGGAAGATCATATTGCTGAAAAAAAGTTGAAGGATGTTAAAAGCTGGAGTGAGACATATGGGATGAAAATATCATTTGTACCAAGCACAAGATTATACATGTGGGTCAAGTGTTTTTGCTATAAATATAACTATTGGTAACAACCAAAGAGGGAGAAAACCTGCGATGGATGGAGGCTTCTGAACGATGACGAACTACCAATATAATTCAGATGTGAAAGAGTCAGATTGTGGATGAGGATTCTATTGGGCAAGATTTTTGGAGAAATGCAAAAAATTATTAAAATTACTTACAAAGCACTAGTGAGATCTAGCTGACTCATTCTGTGTCTGAAGAACATGAACTCCAGATAGAGCAGGTGCTATACATTAATTTCACTATCCCCTTATCATTCAAAGAAAATCAAGTTGTAGCTGTACTGCAGGATCTTAAAGCATGCTTCACGTCTTTAGCTTGTAAACTCTTCCCCTTTATGTCCCAGTTCCACATGAGGACAAGGCCACATTAGGCCTTGCTTCCCTCTTTCTCCCTTATGTCCCAGTTTCCATGGGAAAGCAACTTAGACGAGAGATAGAAGGAAGACGTAGCATACTGCAACTGATTCCCCAGTTTGACCAGAGAAGGGAAATACACAGCAGATATCCCATACAGCAACATATATTTTGGCTGAAAGAGATTACTTTTTTTTTGCCTAACAGCTTGATGACCAAGAGGTGCACTGTCTCTAAAATACAGTCAGGCAGCAGAAGGAAAAGAGAAAAAAAAAAAAAAAAAAAAA